>JAOWCC010001589.1:36077897-36234846 GCA_030867875.1 Actinernus sp. WN-2022 | reverse complement strand
ATTTTGAGTAACAATACCAGAAAATGGCCTTTTTCTAACCTAAGCATAACCTCTAGGTCTCAAATAAAGAAATTATGGGATAGATCTCACACAAGTAAATTATGGGATAGAAAGGCCATTAAAGTCTTCAACTGTCATTTGCCGTTTCAAGAAAACGGCAAAAACACGAGTTACTGGCTTTTAAAGCTAAAGGCACACAAGATCTAGCATGTTTTCACAAAAGGGGGTTTTAGGTTCTAGGGCTCCTTTTGTGGAAACAGCGTAGATCTTGTGTGCCTTTAAGCTTTAAAAGCCAGTTACTCGTGTTTTTGCCGCTTTCTTGAAAGGGCAAATGACAGTTTACGACTTTTCTGGCCTTTCTTTCCAATAATTGATCTGTAGGTATTTTATGAGGGTGGTGTGGGGTGGGGAGGAGTAGTTCAAAAAATTTCGCGAAAAACCAACTTTGCCTGACGTATGGCGCAACGATTTGCTTAGTGAAAGATGTACATTTTCCACTAGGTCTGAGAAAAAAGGTGCATTTTTGGGATCAAAACGTTGAAAAGTGAGTTACTGGCTTTTAAAGCCAACAAGTACGCATTAATTTACTTGTGTAACCTAAATTTCAAAGTGGCGCCATTTCTCGACCTTTTAATGGATTTCGATGCACTATACGGCAATACAACGGCCTCTTCCTGTACTTTCAGACTGGCGTGCCAGTTTTGCCCTATTTGGAGTAGAAAATCCGAAAATGTGTTTTTTTGTAACCTAACCTTAATCTCTCAAAGTTACTTGTGTACCCTAATATCTTCAAAGTGGCGCCATTTCTCGAGCTTTCAATGGATTTCGATGCACTATACGGCAATACAACGTTCTCTTCATGTAGATTGCGTTTAATGGATGGAAGTTTCCTGTATTTTGAGTAACAATACCAGAAAATGGCCTTTTTCTAACCTAAGCATAACCTCTAGGTCTCAAATAAAGAAATTATGGGATAGATCTCACACAAGTAAATTATGGGATAGAAAGGCCATTAAAGTCTTCAACTGTCATTTGCCGTTTCAAGAAAACGGCAAAAACACGAGTTACTGGCTTTTAAAGCTAAAGGCACACAAGATCTAGCATGTTTTCACAAAAGGGGGTTTTAGGTTCTAGGGCTCCTTTTGTGGAAACAGCGTAGATCTTGTGTGCCTTTAAGCTTTAAAAGCCAGTTACTCGTGTTTTTGCCGCTTTCTTGAAAGGGCAAATGACAGTTTACGACTTTTCTGGCCTTTCTTTCCAATAATTGATCTGTAGGTATTTTATGAGGGTGGTGTGGGGTGGGGAGGAGTAGTTCAAAAAATTTCGCGAAAAACCAACTTTGCCTGACGTATGGCGCAACGATTTGCTTAGTGAAAGATGTACATTTTCCACTAGGTCTGAGAAAAAAGGTGCATTTTTGGGATCAAAACGTTGAAAAGTGAGTTACTGGCTTTTAAAGCCAACAAGTACGCATTAATTTACTTGTGTAACCTAAATTTCAAAGTGGCGCCATTTCTCGACCTTTTAATGGATTTCGATGCACTATACGGCAATACAACGGCCTCTTCCTGTACTTTCAGACTGGCGTGCCAGTTTTGCCCTATTTGGAGTAGAAAATCCGAAAATGTGTTTTTTTGTAACCTAACCTTAATCTCTCAAAGTTACTTGTGTACCCTAATATCTTCAAAGTGGCGCCATTTCTCGAGCTTTCAATGGATTTCGATGCACTATACGGCAATACAACGTTCTCTTCATGTAGATTGCGTTTAATGGATGGAAGTTTCCTGTATTTTGAGTAACAATACCAGAAAATGGCCTTTTTCTAACCTAAGCATAACCTCTAGGTCTCAAATAAAGAAATTATGGGATAGATCTCACACAAGTAAATTATGGGATAGAAAGGCCATTAAAGTCTTCAACTGTCATTTGCCGTTTCAAGAAAACGGCAAAAACACGAGTTACTGGCTTTTAAAGCTAAAGGCACACAAGATCTAGCATGTTTTCACAAAAGGGGGTTTTAGGTTCTAGGGCTCCTTTTGTGGAAACAGCGTAGATCTTGTGTGCCTTTAAGCTTTAAAAGCCAGTTACTCGTGTTTTTGCCGCTTTCTTGAAAGGGCAAATGACAGTTTACGACTTTTCTGGCCTTTCTTTCCAATAATTGATCTGTAGGTATTTTATGAGGGTGGTGTGGGGTGGGGAGGAGTAGTTCAAAAAATTTCGCGAAAAACCAACTTTGCCTGACGTATGGCGCAACGATTTGCTTAGTGAAAGATGTACATTTTCCACTAGGTCTGAGAAAAAAGGTGCATTTTTGGGATCAAAACGTTGAAAAGTGAGTTACTGGCTTTTAAAGCCAACAAGTACGCATTAATTTACTTGTGTAACCTAAATTTCAAAGTGGCGCCATTTCTCGACCTTTTAATGGATTTCGATGCACTATACGGCAATACAACGGCCTCTTCCTGTACTTTCAGACTGGCGTGCCAGTTTTGCCCTATTTGGAGTAGAAAATCCGAAAATGTGTTTTTTTTGTAACCTAACCTTAATCTCTCAAAGTTACTTGTGTACCCTAATATCTTCAAAGTGGCGCCATTTCTCGAGCTTTCAATGGATTTCGATGCACTATACGGCAATACAACGTTCTCTTCATGTAGATTGCGTTTAATGGATGGAAGTTTCCTGTATTTTGAGTAACAATACCAGAAAATGGCCTTTTTCTAACCTAAGCATAACCTCTAGGTCTCAAATAAAGAAATTATGGGATAGATCTCACACAAGTAAATTATGGGATAGAAAGGCCATTAAAGTCTTCAACTGTCATTTGCCGTTTCAAGAAAACGGCAAAAACACGAGTTACTGGCTTTTAAAGCTAAAGGCACACAAGATCTAGCATGTTTTCACAAAAGGGGGTTTTAGGTTCTAGGGCTCCTTTTGTGGAAACAGCGTAGATCTTGTGTGCCTTTAAGCTTTAAAAGCCAGTTACTCGTGTTTTTGCCGCTTTCTTGAAAGGGCAAATGACAGTTTACGACTTTTCTGGCCTTTCTTTCCAATAATTGATCTGTAGGTATTTTATGAGGGTGGTGTGGGGTGGGGAGGAGTAGTTCAAAAAATTTCGCGAAAAACCAACTTTGCCTGACGTATGGCGCAACGATTTGCTTAGTGAAAGATGTACATTTTCCACTAGGTCTGAGAAAAAAGGTGCATTTTTGGGATCAAAACGTTGAAAAGTGAGTTACTGGCTTTTAAAGCCAACAAGTACGCATTAATTTACTTGTGTAACCTAAATTTCAAAGTGGCGCCATTTCTCGACCTTTTAATGGATTTCGATGCACTATACGGCAATACAACGGCCTCTTCCTGTACTTTCAGACTGGCGTGCCAGTTTTGCCCTATTTGGAGTAGAAAATCCGAAAATGTGTTTTTTTGTAACCTAACCTTAATCTCTCAAAGTTACTTGTGTACCCTAATATCTTCAAAGTGGCGCCATTTCTCGAGCTTTCAATGGATTTCGATGCACTATACGGCAATACAACGTTCTCTTCATGTAGATTGCGTTTAATGGATGGAAGTTTCCTGTATTTTGAGTAACAATACCAGAAAATGGCCTTTTTCTAACCTAAGCATAACCTCTAGGTCTCAAATAAAGAAATTATGGGATAGATCTCACACAAGTAAATTATGGGATAGAAAGGCCATTAAAGTCTTCAACTGTCATTTGCCGTTTCAAGAAAACGGCAAAAACACGAGTTACTGGCTTTTAAAGCTAAAGGCACACAAGATCTAGCATGTTTTCACAAAAGGGGGTTTTAGGTTCTAGGGCTCCTTTTGTGGAAACAGCGTAGATCTTGTGTGCCTTTAAGCTTTAAAAGCCAGTTACTCGTGTTTTTGCCGCTTTCTTGAAAGGGCAAATGACAGTTTACGACTTTTCTGGCCTTTCTTTCCAATAATTGATCTGTAGGTATTTTATGAGGGTGGTGTGGGGTGGGGAGGAGTAGTTCAAAAAATTTCGCGAAAAACCAACTTTGCCTGACGTATGGCGCAACGATTTGCTTAGTGAAAGATGTACATTTTCCACTAGGTCTGAGAAAAAAGGTGCATTTTTGGGATCAAAACGTTGAAAAGTGAGTTACTGGCTTTTAAAGCCAACAAGTACGCATTAATTTACTTGTGTAACCTAAATTTCAAAGTGGCGCCATTTCTCGACCTTTTAATGGATTTCGATGCACTATACGGCAATACAACGGCCTCTTCCTGTACTTTCAGACTGGCGTGCCAGTTTTGCCCTATTTGGAGTAGAAAATCCGAAAATGTGTTTTTTTTGTAACCTAACCTTAATCTCTCAAAGTTACTTGTGTACCCTAATATCTTCAAAGTGGCGCCATTTCTCGAGCTTTCAATGGATTTCGATGCACTATACGGCAATACAACGTTCTCTTCATGTAGATTGCGTTTAATGGATGGAAGTTTCCTGTATTTTGAGTAACAATACCAGAAAATGGCCTTTTTCTAACCTAAGCATAACCTCTAGGTCTCAAATAAAGAAATTATGGGATAGATCTCACACAAGTAAATTATGGGATAGAAAGGCCATTAAAGTCTTCAACTGTCATTTGCCGTTTCAAGAAAACGGCAAAAACACGAGTTACTGGCTTTTAAAGCTAAAGGCACACAAGATCTAGCATGTTTTCACAAAAGGGGGTTTTAGGTTCTAGGGCTCCTTTTGTGGAAACAGCGTAGATCTTGTGTGCCTTTAAGCTTTAAAAGCCAGTTACTCGTGTTTTTGCCGCTTTCTTGAAAGGGCAAATGACAGTTTACGACTTTTCTGGCCTTTCTTTCCAATAATTGATCTGTAGGTATTTTATGAGGGTGGTGTGGGGTGGGGAGGAGTAGTTCAAAAAATTTCGCGAAAAACCAACTTTGCCTGACGTATGGCGCAACGATTTGCTTAGTGAAAGATGTACATTTTCCACTAGGTCTGAGAAAAAAGGTGCATTTTTGGGATCAAAACGTTGAAAAGTGAGTTACTGGCTTTTAAAGCCAACAAGTACGCATTAATTTACTTGTGTAACCTAAATTTCAAAGTGGCGCCATTTCTCGACCTTTTAATGGATTTCGATGCACTATACGGCAATACAACGGCCTCTTCCTGTACTTTCAGACTGGCGTGCCAGTTTTGCCCTATTTGGAGTAGAAAATCCGAAAATGTGTTTTTTTTGTAACCTAACCTTAATCTCTCAAAGTTACTTGTGTACCCTAATATCTTCAAAGTGGCGCCATTTCTCGAGCTTTCAATGGATTTCGATGCACTATACGGCAATACAACGTTCTCTTCATGTAGATTGCGTTTAATGGATGGAAGTTTCCTGTATTTTGAGTAACAATACCAGAAAATGGCCTTTTTCTAACCTAAGCATAACCTCTAGGTCTCAAATAAAGAAATTATGGGATAGATCTCACACAAGTAAATTATGGGATAGAAAGGCCATTAAAGTCTTCAACTGTCATTTGCCGTTTCAAGAAAACGGCAAAAACACGAGTTACTGGCTTTTAAAGCTAAAGGCACACAAGATCTAGCATGTTTTCACAAAAGGGGGTTTTAGGTTCTAGGGCTCCTTTTGTGGAAACAGCGTAGATCTTGTGTGCCTTTAAGCTTTAAAAGCCAGTTACTCGTGTTTTTGCCGCTTTCTTGAAAGGGCAAATGACAGTTTACGACTTTTCTGGCCTTTCTTTCCAATAATTGATCTGTAGGTATTTTATGAGGGTGGTGTGGGGTGGGGAGGAGTAGTTCAAAAAATTTCGCGAAAAACCAACTTTGCCTGACGTATGGCGCAACGATTTGCTTAGTGAAAGATGTACATTTTCCACTAGGTCTGAGAAAAAAGGTGCATTTTTGGGATCAAAACGTTGAAAAGTGAGTTACTGGCTTTTAAAGCCAACAAGTACGCATTAATTTACTTGTGTAACCTAAATTTCAAAGTGGCGCCATTTCTCGACCTTTTAATGGATTTCGATGCACTATACGGCAATACAACGGCCTCTTCCTGTACTTTCAGACTGGCGTGCCAGTTTTGCCCTATTTGGAGTAGAAAATCCGAAAATGTGTTTTTTTGTAACCTAACCTTAATCTCTCAAAGTTACTTGTGTACCCTAATATCTTCAAAGTGGCGCCATTTCTCGAGCTTTCAATGGATTTCGATGCACTATACGGCAATACAACGTTCTCTTCATGTAGATTGCGTTTAATGGATGGAAGTTTCCTGTATTTTGAGTAACAATACCAGAAAATGGCCTTTTTCTAACCTAAGCATAACCTCTAGGTCTCAAATAAAGAAATTATGGGATAGATCTCACACAAGTAAATTATGGGATAGAAAGGCCATTAAAGTCTTCAACTGTCATTTGCCGTTTCAAGAAAACGGCAAAAACACGAGTTACTGGCTTTTAAAGCTAAAGGCACACAAGATCTAGCATGTTTTCACAAAAGGGGGTTTTAGGTTCTAGGGCTCCTTTTGTGGAAACAGCGTAGATCTTGTGTGCCTTTAAGCTTTAAAAGCCAGTTACTCGTGTTTTTGCCGCTTTCTTGAAAGGGCAAATGACAGTTTACGACTTTTCTGGCCTTTCTTTCCAATAATTGATCTGTAGGTATTTTATGAGGGTGGTGTGGGGTGGGGAGGAGTAGTTCAAAAAATTTCGCGAAAAACCAACTTTGCCTGACGTATGGCGCAACGATTTGCTTAGTGAAAGATGTACATTTTCCACTAGGTCTGAGAAAAAAGGTGCATTTTTGGGATCAAAACGTTGAAAAGTGAGTTACTGGCTTTTAAAGCCAACAAGTACGCATTAATTTACTTGTGTAACCTAAATTTCAAAGTGGCGCCATTTCTCGACCTTTTAATGGATTTCGATGCACTATACGGCAATACAACGGCCTCTTCCTGTACTTTCAGACTGGCGTGCCAGTTTTGCCCTATTTGGAGTAGAAAATCCGAAAATGTGTTTTTTTTGTAACCTAACCTTAATCTCTCAAAGTTACTTGTGTACCCTAATATCTTCAAAGTGGCGCCATTTCTCGAGCTTTCAATGGATTTCGATGCACTATACGGCAATACAACGTTCTCTTCATGTAGATTGCGTTTAATGGATGGAAGTTTCCTGTATTTTGAGTAACAATACCAGAAAATGGCCTTTTTCTAACCTAAGCATAACCTCTAGGTCTCAAATAAAGAAATTATGGGATAGATCTCACACAAGTAAATTATGGGATAGAAAGGCCATTAAAGTCTTCAACTGTCATTTGCCGTTTCAAGAAAACGGCAAAAACACGAGTTACTGGCTTTTAAAGCTAAAGGCACACAAGATCTAGCATGTTTTCACAAAAGGGGGTTTTAGGTTCTAGGGCTCCTTTTGTGGAAACAGCGTAGATCTTGTGTGCCTTTAAGCTTTAAAAGCCAGTTACTCGTGTTTTTGCCGCTTTCTTGAAAGGGCAAATGACAGTTTACGACTTTTCTGGCCTTTCTTTCCAATAATTGATCTGTAGGTATTTTATGAGGGTGGTGTGGGGTGGGGAGGAGTAGTTCAAAAAATTTCGCGAAAAACCAACTTTGCCTGACGTATGGCGCAACGATTTGCTTAGTGAAAGATGTACATTTTCCACTAGGTCTGAGAAAAAAGGTGCATTTTTGGGATCAAAACGTTGAAAAGTGAGTTACTGGCTTTTAAAGCCAACAAGTACGCATTAATTTACTTGTGTAACCTAAATTTCAAAGTGGCGCCATTTCTCGACCTTTTAATGGATTTCGATGCACTATACGGCAATACAACGGCCTCTTCCTGTACTTTCAGACTGGCGTGCCAGTTTTGCCCTATTTGGAGTAGAAAATCCGAAAATGTGTTTTTTTGTAACCTAACCTTAATCTCTCAAAGTTACTTGTGTACCCTAATATCTTCAAAGTGGCGCCATTTCTCGAGCTTTCAATGGATTTCGATGCACTATACGGCAATACAACGTTCTCTTCATGTAGATTGCGTTTAATGGATGGAAGTTTCCTGTATTTTGAGTAACAATACCAGAAAATGGCCTTTTTCTAACCTAAGCATAACCTCTAGGTCTCAAATAAAGAAATTATGGGATAGATCTCACACAAGTAAATTATGGGATAGAAAGGCCATTAAAGTCTTCAACTGTCATTTGCCGTTTCAAGAAAACGGCAAAAACACGAGTTACTGGCTTTTAAAGCTAAAGGCACACAAGATCTAGCATGTTTTCACAAAAGGGGGTTTTAGGTTCTAGGGCTCCTTTTGTGGAAACAGCGTAGATCTTGTGTGCCTTTAAGCTTTAAAAGCCAGTTACTCGTGTTTTTGCCGCTTTCTTGAAAGGGCAAATGACAGTTTACGACTTTTCTGGCCTTTCTTTCCAATAATTGATCTGTAGGTATTTTATGAGGGTGGTGTGGGGTGGGGAGGAGTAGTTCAAAAAATTTCGCGAAAAACCAACTTTGCCTGACGTATGGCGCAACGATTTGCTTAGTGAAAGATGTACATTTTCCACTAGGTCTGAGAAAAAAGGTGCATTTTTGGGATCAAAACGTTGAAAAGTGAGTTACTGGCTTTTAAAGCCAACAAGTACGCATTAATTTACTTGTGTAACCTAAATTTCAAAGTGGCGCCATTTCTCGACCTTTTAATGGATTTCGATGCACTATACGGCAATACAACGGCCTCTTCCTGTACTTTCAGACTGGCGTGCCAGTTTTGCCCTATTTGGAGTAGAAAATCCGAAAATGTGTTTTTTTTGTAACCTAACCTTAATCTCTCAAAGTTACTTGTGTACCCTAATATCTTCAAAGTGGCGCCATTTCTCGAGCTTTCAATGGATTTCGATGCACTATACGGCAATACAACGTTCTCTTCATGTAGATTGCGTTTAATGGATGGAAGTTTCCTGTATTTTGAGTAACAATACCAGAAAATGGCCTTTTTCTAACCTAAGCATAACCTCTAGGTCTCAAATAAAGAAATTATGGGATAGATCTCACACAAGTAAATTATGGGATAGAAAGGCCATTAAAGTCTTCAACTGTCATTTGCCGTTTCAAGAAAACGGCAAAAACACGAGTTACTGGCTTTTAAAGCTAAAGGCACACAAGATCTAGCATGTTTTCACAAAAGGGGGTTTTAGGTTCTAGGGCTCCTTTTGTGGAAACAGCGTAGATCTTGTGTGCCTTTAAGCTTTAAAAGCCAGTTACTCGTGTTTTTGCCGCTTTCTTGAAAGGGCAAATGACAGTTTACGACTTTTCTGGCCTTTCTTTCCAATAATTGATCTGTAGGTATTTTATGAGGGTGGTGTGGGGTGGGGAGGAGTAGTTCAAAAAATTTCGCGAAAAACCAACTTTGCCTGACGTATGGCGCAACGATTTGCTTAGTGAAAGATGTACATTTTCCACTAGGTCTGAGAAAAAAGGTGCATTTTTGGGATCAAAACGTTGAAAAGTGAGTTACTGGCTTTTAAAGCCAACAAGTACGCATTAATTTACTTGTGTAACCTAAATTTCAAAGTGGCGCCATTTCTCGACCTTTTAATGGATTTCGATGCACTATACGGCAATACAACGGCCTCTTCCTGTACTTTCAGACTGGCGTGCCAGTTTTGCCCTATTTGGAGTAGAAAATCCGAAAATGTGTTTTTTTTGTAACCTAACCTTAATCTCTCAAAGTTACTTGTGTACCCTAATATCTTCAAAGTGGCGCCATTTCTCGAGCTTTCAATGGATTTCGATGCACTATACGGCAATACAACGTTCTCTTCATGTAGATTGCGTTTAATGGATGGAAGTTTCCTGTATTTTGAGTAACAATACCAGAAAATGGCCTTTTTCTAACCTAAGCATAACCTCTAGGTCTCAAATAAAGAAATTATGGGATAGATCTCACACAAGTAAATTATGGGATAGAAAGGCCATTAAAGTCTTCAACTGTCATTTGCCGTTTCAAGAAAACGGCAAAAACACGAGTTACTGGCTTTTAAAGCTAAAGGCACACAAGATCTAGCATGTTTTCACAAAAGGGGGTTTTAGGTTCTAGGGCTCCTTTTGTGGAAACAGCGTAGATCTTGTGTGCCTTTAAGCTTTAAAAGCCAGTTACTCGTGTTTTTGCCGCTTTCTTGAAAGGGCAAATGACAGTTTACGACTTTTCTGGCCTTTCTTTCCAATAATTGATCTGTAGGTATTTTATGAGGGTGGTGTGGGGTGGGGAGGAGTAGTTCAAAAAATTTCGCGAAAAACCAACTTTGCCTGACGTATGGCGCAACGATTTGCTTAGTGAAAGATGTACATTTTCCACTAGGTCTGAGAAAAAAGGTGCATTTTTGGGATCAAAACGTTGAAAAGTGAGTTACTGGCTTTTAAAGCCAACAAGTACGCATTAATTTACTTGTGTAACCTAAATTTCAAAGTGGCGCCATTTCTCGACCTTTTAATGGATTTCGATGCACTATACGGCAATACAACGGCCTCTTCCTGTACTTTCAGACTGGCGTGCCAGTTTTGCCCTATTTGGAGTAGAAAATCCGAAAATGTGTTTTTTTTGTAACCTAACCTTAATCTCTCAAAGTTACTTGTGTACCCTAATATCTTCAAAGTGGCGCCATTTCTCGAGCTTTCAATGGATTTCGATGCACTATACGGCAATACAACGTTCTCTTCATGTAGATTGCGTTTAATGGATGGAAGTTTCCTGTATTTTGAGTAACAATACCAGAAAATGGCCTTTTTCTAACCTAAGCATAACCTCTAGGTCTCAAATAAAGAAATTATGGGATAGATCTCACACAAGTAAATTATGGGATAGAAAGGCCATTAAAGTCTTCAACTGTCATTTGCCGTTTCAAGAAAACGGCAAAAACACGAGTTACTGGCTTTTAAAGCTAAAGGCACACAAGATCTAGCATGTTTTCACAAAAGGGGGTTTTAGGTTCTAGGGCTCCTTTTGTGGAAACAGCGTAGATCTTGTGTGCCTTTAAGCTTTAAAAGCCAGTTACTCGTGTTTTTGCCGCTTTCTTGAAAGGGCAAATGACAGTTTACGACTTTTCTGGCCTTTCTTTCCAATAATTGATCTGTAGGTATTTTATGAGGGTGGTGTGGGGTGGGGAGGAGTAGTTCAAAAAATTTCGCGAAAAACCAACTTTGCCTGACGTATGGCGCAACGATTTGCTTAGTGAAAGATGTACATTTTCCACTAGGTCTGAGAAAAAAGGTGCATTTTTGGGATCAAAACGTTGAAAAGTGAGTTACTGGCTTTTAAAGCCAACAAGTACGCATTAATTTACTTGTGTAACCTAAATTTCAAAGTGGCGCCATTTCTCGACCTTTTAATGGATTTCGATGCACTATACGGCAATACAACGGCCTCTTCCTGTACTTTCAGACTGGCGTGCCAGTTTTGCCCTATTTGGAGTAGAAAATCCGAAAATGTGTTTTTTTTGTAACCTAACCTTAATCTCTCAAAGTTACTTGTGTACCCTAATATCTTCAAAGTGGCGCCATTTCTCGAGCTTTCAATGGATTTCGATGCACTATACGGCAATACAACGTTCTCTTCATGTAGATTGCGTTTAATGGATGGAAGTTTCCTGTATTTTGAGTAACAATACCAGAAAATGGCCTTTTTCTAACCTAAGCATAACCTCTAGGTCTCAAATAAAGAAATTATGGGATAGATCTCACACAAGTAAATTATGGGATAGAAAGGCCATTAAAGTCTTCAACTGTCATTTGCCGTTTCAAGAAAACGGCAAAAACACGAGTTACTGGCTTTTAAAGCTAAAGGCACACAAGATCTAGCATGTTTTCACAAAAGGGGGTTTTAGGTTCTAGGGCTCCTTTTGTGGAAACAGCGTAGATCTTGTGTGCCTTTAAGCTTTAAAAGCCAGTTACTCGTGTTTTTGCCGCTTTCTTGAAAGGGCAAATGACAGTTTACGACTTTTCTGGCCTTTCTTTCCAATAATTGACCTGTAGGTATTTTATGAGGGTGGTGTGGGGTGGGGAGGAGTAGTTCAAAAAATTTCGCGAAAAACCAACTTTGCCTGACGTATGGCGCAACGATTTGCTTAGTGAAAGATGTACATTTTCCACTAGGTCTGAGAAAAAAGGTGCATTTTTGGGATCAAAACGTTGAAAAGTGAGTTACTGGCTTTTAAAGCCAACAAGTACGCATTAATTTACTTGTGTAACCTAAATTTCAAAGTGGCGCCATTTCTCGACCTTTTAATGGATTTCGATGCACTATACGGCAATACAACGGCCTCTTCCTGTACTTTCAGACTGGCGTGCCAGTTTTGCCCTATTTGGAGTAGAAAATCCGAAAATGTGTTTTTTTTGTAACCTAACCTTAATCTCTCAAAGTTACTTGTGTACCCTAATATCTTCAAAGTGGCGCCATTTCTCGAGCTTTCAATGGATTTCGATGCACTATACGGCAATACAACGTTCTCTTCATGTAGATTGCGTTTAATGGATGGAAGTTTCCTGTATTTTGAGTAACAATACCAGAAAATGGCCTTTTTCTAACCTAAGCATAACCTCTAGGTCTCAAATAAAGAAATTATGGGATAGATCTCACACAAGTAAATTATGGGATAGAAAGGCCATTAAAGTCTTCAACTGTCATTTGCCGTTTCAAGAAAACGGCAAAAACACGAGTTACTGGCTTTTAAAGCTAAAGGCACACAAGATCTAGCATGTTTTCACAAAAGGGGGTTTTAGGTTCTAGGGCTCCTTTTGTGGAAACAGCGTAGATCTTGTGTGCCTTTAAGCTTTAAAAGCCAGTTACTCGTGTTTTTGCCGCTTTCTTGAAAGGGCAAATGACAGTTTACGACTTTTCTGGCCTTTCTTTCCAATAATTGATCTGTAGGTATTTTATGAGGGTGGTGTGGGGTGGGGAGGAGTAGTTCAAAAAATTTCGCGAAAAACCAACTTTGCCTGACGTATGGCGCAACGATTTGCTTAGTGAAAGATGTACATTTTCCACTAGGTCTGAGAAAAAAGGTGCATTTTTGGGATCAAAACGTTGAAAAGTGAGTTACTGGCTTTTAAAGCCAACAAGTACGCATTAATTTACTTGTGTAACCTAAATTTCAAAGTGGCGCCATTTCTCGACCTTTTAATGGATTTCGATGCACTATACGGCAATACAACGGCCTCTTCCTGTACTTTCAGACTGGCGTGCCAGTTTTGCCCTATTTGGAGTAGAAAATCCGAAAATGTGTTTTTTTGTAACCTAACCTTAATCTCTCAAAGTTACTTGTGTACCCTAATATCTTCAAAGTGGCGCCATTTCTCGAGCTTTCAATGGATTTCGATGCACTATACGGCAATACAACGTTCTCTTCATGTAGATTGCGTTTAATGGATGGAAGTTTCCTGTATTTTGAGTAACAATACCAGAAAATGGCCTTTTTCTAACCTAAGCATAACCTCTAGGTCTCAAATAAAGAAATTATGGGATAGATCTCACACAAGTAAATTATGGGATAGAAAGGCCATTAAAGTCTTCAACTGTCATTTGCCGTTTCAAGAAAACGGCAAAAACACGAGTTACTGGCTTTTAAAGCTAAAGGCACACAAGATCTAGCATGTTTTCACAAAAGGGGGTTTTAGGTTCTAGGGCTCCTTTTGTGGAAACAGCGTAGATCTTGTGTGCCTTTAAGCTTTAAAAGCCAGTTACTCGTGTTTTTGCCGCTTTCTTGAAAGGGCAAATGACAGTTTACGACTTTTCTGGCCTTTCTTTCCAATAATTGATCTGTAGGTATTTTATGAGGGTGGTGTGGGGTGGGGAGGAGTAGTTCAAAAAATTTCGCGAAAAACCAACTTTGCCTGACGTATGGCGCAACGATTTGCTTAGTGAAAGATGTACATTTTCCACTAGGTCTGAGAAAAAAGGTGCATTTTTGGGATCAAAACGTTGAAAAGTGAGTTACTGGCTTTTAAAGCCAACAAGTACGCATTAATTTACTTGTGTAACCTAAATTTCAAAGTGGCGCCATTTCTCGACCTTTTAATGGATTTCGATGCACTATACGGCAATACAACGGCCTCTTCCTGTACTTTCAGACTGGCGTGCCAGTTTTGCCCTATTTGGAGTAGAAAATCCGAAAATGTGTTTTTTTTGTAACCTAACCTTAATCTCTCAAAGTTACTTGTGTACCCTAATATCTTCAAAGTGGCGCCATTTCTCGAGCTTTCAATGGATTTCGATGCACTATACGGCAATACAACGTTCTCTTCATGTAGATTGCGTTTAATGGATGGAAGTTTCCTGTATTTTGAGTAACAATACCAGAAAATGGCCTTTTTCTAACCTAAGCATAACCTCTAGGTCTCAAATAAAGAAATTATGGGATAGATCTCACACAAGTAAATTATGGGATAGAAAGGCCATTAAAGTCTTCAACTGTCATTTGCCGTTTCAAGAAAACGGCAAAAACACGAGTTACTGGCTTTTAAAGCTAAAGGCACACAAGATCTAGCATGTTTTCACAAAAGGGGGTTTTAGGTTCTAGGGCTCCTTTTGTGGAAACAGCGTAGATCTTGTGTGCCTTTAAGCTTTAAAAGCCAGTTACTCGTGTTTTTGCCGCTTTCTTGAAAGGGCAAATGACAGTTTACGACTTTTCTGGCCTTTCTTTCCAATAATTGATCTGTAGGTATTTTATGAGGGTGGTGTGGGGTGGGGAGGAGTAGTTCAAAAAATTTCGCGAAAAACCAACTTTGCCTGACGTATGGCGCAACGATTTGCTTAGTGAAAGATGTACATTTTCCACTAGGTCTGAGAAAAAAGGTGCATTTTTGGGATCAAAACGTTGAAAAGTGAGTTACTGGCTTTTAAAGCCAACAAGTACGCATTAATTTACTTGTGTAACCTAAATTTCAAAGTGGCGCCATTTCTCGACCTTTTAATGGATTTCGATGCACTATACGGCAATACAACGGCCTCTTCCTGTACTTTCAGACTGGCGTGCCAGTTTTGCCCTATTTGGAGTAGAAAATCCGAAAATGTGTTTTTTTTGTAACCTAACCTTAATCTCTCAAAGTTACTTGTGTACCCTAATATCTTCAAAGTGGCGCCATTTCTCGAGCTTTCAATGGATTTCGATGCACTATACGGCAATACAACGTTCTCTTCATGTAGATTGCGTTTAATGGATGGAAGTTTCCTGTATTTTGAGTAACAATACCAGAAAATGGCCTTTTTCTAACCTAAGCATAACCTCTAGGTCTCAAATAAAGAAATTATGGGATAGATCTCACACAAGTAAATTATGGGATAGAAAGGCCATTAAAGTCTTCAACTGTCATTTGCCGTTTCAAGAAAACGGCAAAAACACGAGTTACTGGCTTTTAAAGCTAAAGGCACACAAGATCTAGCATGTTTTCACAAAAGGGGGTTTTAGGTTCTAGGGCTCCTTTTGTGGAAACAGCGTAGATCTTGTGTGCCTTTAAGCTTTAAAAGCCAGTTACTCGTGTTTTTGCCGCTTTCTTGAAAGGGCAAATGACAGTTTACGACTTTTCTGGCCTTTCTTTCCAATAATTGATCTGTAGGTATTTTATGAGGGTGGTGTGGGGTGGGGAGGAGTAGTTCAAAAAATTTCGCGAAAAACCAACTTTGCCTGACGTATGGCGCAACGATTTGCTTAGTGAAAGATGTACATTTTCCACTAGGTCTGAGAAAAAAGGTGCATTTTTGGGATCAAAACGTTGAAAAGTGAGTTACTGGCTTTTAAAGCCAACAAGTACGCATTAATTTACTTGTGTAACCTAAATTTCAAAGTGGCGCCATTTCTCGACCTTTTAATGGATTTCGATGCACTATACGGCAATACAACGGCCTCTTCCTGTACTTTCAGACTGGCGTGCCAGTTTTGCCCTATTTGGAGTAGAAAATCCGAAAATGTGTTTTTTTTGTAACCTAACCTTAATCTCTCAAAGTTACTTGTGTACCCTAATATCTTCAAAGTGGCGCCATTTCTCGAGCTTTCAATGGATTTCGATGCACTATACGGCAATACAACGTTCTCTTCATGTAGATTGCGTTTAATGGATGGAAGTTTCCTGTATTTTGAGTAACAATACCAGAAAATGGCCTTTTTCTAACCTAAGCATAACCTCTAGGTCTCAAATAAAGAAATTATGGGATAGATCTCACACAAGTAAATTATGGGATAGAAAGGCCATTAAAGTCTTCAACTGTCATTTGCCGTTTCAAGAAAACGGCAAAAACACGAGTTACTGGCTTTTAAAGCTAAAGGCACACAAGATCTAGCATGTTTTCACAAAAGGGGGTTTTAGGTTCTAGGGCTCCTTTTGTGGAAACAGCGTAGATCTTGTGTGCCTTTAAGCTTTAAAAGCCAGTTACTCGTGTTTTTGCCGCTTTCTTGAAAGGGCAAATGACAGTTTACGACTTTTCTGGCCTTTCTTTCCAATAATTGATCTGTAGGTATTTTATGAGGGTGGTGTGGGGTGGGGAGGAGTAGTTCAAAAAATTTCGCGAAAAACCAACTTTGCCTGACGTATGGCGCAACGATTTGCTTAGTGAAAGATGTACATTTTCCACTAGGTCTGAGAAAAAAGGTGCATTTTTGGGATCAAAACGTTGAAAAGTGAGTTACTGGCTTTTAAAGCCAACAAGTACGCATTAATTTACTTGTGTAACCTAAATTTCAAAGTGGCGCCATTTCTCGACCTTTTAATGGATTTCGATGCACTATACGGCAATACAACGGCCTCTTCCTGTACTTTCAGACTGGCGTGCCAGTTTTGCCCTATTTGGAGTAGAAAATCCGAAAATGTGTTTTTTTTGTAACCTAACCTTAATCTCTCAAAGTTACTTGTGTACCCTAATATCTTCAAAGTGGCGCCATTTCTCGAGCTTTCAATGGATTTCGATGCACTATACGGCAATACAACGTTCTCTTCATGTAGATTGCGTTTAATGGATGGAAGTTTCCTGTATTTTGAGTAACAATACCAGAAAATGGCCTTTTTCTAACCTAAGCATAACCTCTAGGTCTCAAATAAAGAAATTATGGGATAGATCTCACACAAGTAAATTATGGGATAGAAAGGCCATTAAAGTCTTCAACTGTCATTTGCCGTTTCAAGAAAACGGCAAAAACACGAGTTACTGGCTTTTAAAGCTAAAGGCACACAAGATCTAGCATGTTTTCACAAAAGGGGGTTTTAGGTTCTAGGGCTCCTTTTGTGGAAACAGCGTAGATCTTGTGTGCCTTTAAGCTTT
Source organism: Actinernus sp. WN-2022 (assembly GCA_030867875.1). Lineage (NCBI taxonomy): Eukaryota > Metazoa > Cnidaria > Anthozoa > Actiniaria > Actinernidae > Actinernus > Actinernus sp. WN-2022. Next base: position 36,217,560 of record JAOWCC010001589.1, on the reverse strand, counting down.
AAAAGCCAGTTACTCGTGTTTTTGCCGCTTTCTTGAAAGGGCAAATGACAGTTTACGACTTTTCTGGCCTTTCTTTCCAATAATTGATCTGTAGGTATTTTATGAGGGTGGTGTGGGGTGGGGAGGAGTAGTTCAAAAAATTTCGCGAAAAACCAACTTTGCCTGACGTATGGCGCAACGATTTGCTTAGTGAAAGATGTACATTTTCCACTAGGTCTGAGAAAAAAGGTGCATTTTTGGGATCAAAACGTTGAAAAGTGAGTTACTGGCTTTTAAAGCCAACAAGTACGCATTAATTTACTTGTGTAACCTAAATTTCAAAGTGGCGCCATTTCTCGACCTTTTAATGGATTTCGATGCACTATACGGCAATACAACGGCCTCTTCCTGTACTTTCAGACTGGCGTGCCAGTTTTGCCCTATTTGGAGTAGAAAATCCGAAAATGTGTTTTTTTTGTAACCTAACCTTAATCTCTCAAAGTTACTTGTGTACCCTAATATCTTCAAAGTGGCGCCATTTCTCGAGCTTTCAATGGATTTCGATGCACTATACGGCAATACAACGTTCTCTTCATGTAGATTGCGTTTAATGGATGGAAGTTTCCTGTATTTTGAGTAACAATACCAGAAAATGGCCTTTTTCTAACCTAAGCATAACCTCTAGGTCTCAAATAAAGAAATTATGGGATAGATCTCACACAAGTAAATTATGGGATAGAAAGGCCATTAAAGTCTTCAACTGTCATTTGCCGTTTCAAGAAAACGGCAAAAACACGAGTTACTGGCTTTTAAAGCTAAAGGCACACAAGATCTAGCATGTTTTCACAAAAGGGGGTTTTAGGTTCTAGGGCTCCTTTTGTGGAAACAGCGTAGATCTTGTGTGCCTTTAAGCTTTAAAAGCCAGTTACTCGTGTTTTTGCCGCTTTCTTGAAAGGGCAAATGACAGTTTACGACTTTTCTGGCCTTTCTTTCCAATAATTGATCTGTAGGTATTTTATGAGGGTGGTGTGGGGTGGGGAGGAGTAGTTCAAAAAATTTCGCGAAAAACCAACTTTGCCTGACGTATGGCGCAACGATTTGCTTAGTGAAAGATGTACATTTTCCACTAGGTCTGAGAAAAAAGGTGCATTTTTGGGATCAAAACGTTGAAAAGTGAGTTACTGGCTTTTAAAGCCAACAAGTACGCATTAATTTACTTGTGTAACCTAAATTTCAAAGTGGCGCCATTTCTCGACCTTTTAATGGATTTCGATGCACTATACGGCAATACAACGGCCTCTTCCTGTACTTTCAGACTGGCGTGCCAGTTTTGCCCTATTTGGAGTAGAAAATCCGAAAATGTGTTTTTTTTGTAACCTAACCTTAATCTCTCAAAGTTACTTGTGTACCCTAATATCTTCAAAGTGGCGCCATTTCTCGAGCTTTCAATGGATTTCGATGCACTATACGGCAATACAACGTTCTCTTCATGTAGATTGCGTTTAATGGATGGAAGTTTCCTGTATTTTGAGTAACAATACCAGAAAATGGCCTTTTTCTAACCTAAGCATAACCTCTAGGTCTCAAATAAAGAAATTATGGGATAGATCTCACACAAGTAAATTATGGGATAGAAAGGCCATTAAAGTCTTCAACTGTCATTTGCCGTTTCAAGAAAACGGCAAAAACACGAGTTACTGGCTTTTAAAGCTAAAGGCACACAAGATCTAGCATGTTTTCACAAAAGGGGGTTTTAGGTTCTAGGGCTCCTTTTGTGGAAACAGCGTAGATCTTGTGTGCCTTTAAGCTTTAAAAGCCAGTTACTCGTGTTTTTGCCGCTTTCTTGAAAGGGCAAATGACAGTTTACGACTTTTCTGGCCTTTCTTTCCAATAATTGATCTGTAGGTATTTTATGAGGGTGGTGTGGGGTGGGGAGGAGTAGTTCAAAAAATTTCGCGAAAAACCAACTTTGCCTGACGTATGGCGCAACGATTTGCTTAGTGAAAGATGTACATTTTCCACTAGGTCTGAGAAAAAAGGTGCATTTTTGGGATCAAAACGTTGAAAAGTGAGTTACTGGCTTTTAAAGCCAACAAGTACGCATTAATTTACTTGTGTAACCTAAATTTCAAAGTGGCGCCATTTCTCGACCTTTTAATGGATTTCGATGCACTATACGGCAATACAACGGCCTCTTCCTGTACTTTCAGACTGGCGTGCCAGTTTTGCCCTATTTGGAGTAGAAAATCCGAAAATGTGTTTTTTTTGTAACCTAACCTTAATCTCTCAAAGTTACTTGTGTACCCTAATATCTTCAAAGTGGCGCCATTTCTCGAGCTTTCAATGGATTTCGATGCACTATACGGCAATACAACGTTCTCTTCATGTAGATTGCGTTTAATGGATGGAAGTTTCCTGTATTTTGAGTAACAATACCAGAAAATGGCCTTTTTCTAACCTAAGCATAACCTCTAGGTCTCAAATAAAGAAATTATGGGATAGATCTCACACAAGTAAATTATGGGATAGAAAGGCCATTAAAGTCTTCAACTGTCATTTGCCGTTTCAAGAAAACGGCAAAAACACGAGTTACTGGCTTTTAAAGCTAAAGGCACACAAGATCTAGCATGTTTTCACAAAAGGGGGTTTTAGGTTCTAGGGCTCCTTTTGTGGAAACAGCGTAGATATATATAGAGTTGAATAATGGTTTTGAGGTGAAGACAGAGAACTTCTTACTAATCCTTTAATTAAAAAACGTTTCGGCCGTTCGGCCTTCTTCAGTTAAAATTTGTTTTAAAAAGTTAAAAAGTTAAAATTTACAAAAGTGTAGGTAGTTTTATATACTAACTGAATGATAAGAATCTACATAATATGAATAAAGTTCGACACGTAGAGAACTCTTGGGATTAAACATAACAATAAGATATTTCTAATCTCTAAGGAGAAGTAAACTATTCTGAGAACGTGATTATGCATAGTAAAAGTTAGACATGTAAACAGCTCTTGGGATTAAGAATGATAGACTAATAAAATACTAGTAGTACTCCAAGTTATCGCTAATGAAAGAAGGATTAATTAACGACTCCAATAAAAAGTGAACTATTTAAAGACTGCGATTATGTAATAGACCAACAAAGTATCTTCTGCTATACAAAAGAAAGATTTCATGTGTCGCAGTCATATGTCTAAGCATAATGAATCCTTTTCTTGGATTTGAACTCCTGTCTTTTGTTCAACCCAAAAGACACTTTTGTAAATTTTAACTTTTTAACTTTTTAAAACAAATTTTAACTGAAGAAGGCCGAACGGCCGAAACGTTTTTTAATTAAAGGATTAGTAAGAAGTTCTCTGTCTTCACCTCAAAACCATTATTCAACTCTAAATACCGAAGCAGAGTGTAGAATCAAGTATTTGATCCTTCTACTAGAAGCACATCGTTGGATTAACTACCTTCATTTTATTCACATTATATATATATATATATATATATATATATATATATATAAATATGGATGCTTGAGTCTATACTGTCGGTATTGTGCTCAATGCATTAAATGCAGAGCGTAATAGATTGTGGGTTGTAGATAGATTAAAGGCAAGACATCACTTTAGCTGTTACTCCGAGTTTCACGCTTACGCGATCATCAGACAGACTTTAATGAAGAATAAACCTTACTTTAACCTACATATATATACAAGCGGCGCTATTGTTCTAGTTATCTATTGTTGTATAAATCGGTCTATAGTTCTGCGGGCCTATTGTTCTTATTCGGTGCTATTTATCTAGTTATCTATTGAAATTTGTTTTCTTCTACGGGCTTATTGTTGTTATGTTGTTCTCGTGGCGGCATTTTGAAATTAGTTGTCGAGTGGGCATTGTTCTTTTTTTCTGCAGTTGCATCCGCTCTGGGGGGAGGTAATGTTGTTGCTGGTTATTTTCTTGTTGTGCTTGTTAATTATGGTTGCTATGTTTTCCGTGCAGCTGTAACCGACTTTTACGTTGTTCTTGTTGAAGATACAGTAGAACTAGACAACAACTGCCTTTCAACCAGCCTAGTCTACAATGCACGCGTAACTACAGATGAAGACAAAACAGGAAATAACTACATTGGACTGACAGAGGGTACATTCAAGCAACGACACACGCAACACAAGCTATCATTCCGAAACAGAAAATACGCCAACAGCACTGAGCTCTCAAAACACATCTGGAAACTCAAGGACAACAAGAAAAACTACACAATCAACTGGTCAATCATCACCTCAGCAAGCCCATACAACAACATTTCCAAAAGATGCAATCTCTGTCTAGCGGAAAAACTTCACATCATTAAAGCCGACAAAGCCAGCCTCCTCAACAAAATATCGGAACTAATTTCAAAATGCCGCCACGAGAACAAGTATTACTTAATGAACACCAAAAGCCGAATAACATAACAACAATAAGCCCGTAGAACAAAACAAATTTCAATAGATAACTAGATAAACAGCACCGAATAAGAACAATAGGCCCGCAGAACTATAGACCGATTTATACAACAATAGATAACTAGAACAATAGCGCCGCTTGTATATATATGTAGGTTAAAGTAAGGTTTATTCTTCATTAAAGTCTGTCTGATGATCGCGTAAGCGTGAAACTCGGAGTAACAGCTAAAGTGATGTCTTGCCTTTAATCTATCTACAACCCACAATCTATATATATATATATATATATATAGGTGAAGTTCACCGGTGAAACCAAGATAGTGCTCTACAATAAAGGAGCGGATTAAGCCAATGTGTAGACTACTCAATTTTTGAGTACATAGATTTAATACAAATCTGTTTCGTAGACCGACGTGAAGTCGATCCACTCTTCAGTTAATCTCTATACACTTAACTGAAGAGTGGATCGACTTCACGTCGGTCTACGAAACAGATTTGTATTAAATCTATGTACTCAAAAATTGAGTAGTCTACACATTGGCTTATATATATATATATATTTAACAATTAGACCCGCAGCCCGAATGGACTACGAGTCAATAGCTATTTAACTCGTAGCCCCTGAGGGCGAGAGGTCTAATTGTTTTAGTATAAACTAACTAGTCGGACAGGAGAAAATAACTGAAAGAAACAAATTAAGTTGAAAAAATATTATTATTTCTTGAAAATGCGTGCGGTTTTTCTCTACCATGGGCTATCACAAATATACCTATAGTAGCGTAGCCAATCAGAATGGCTTGCAGGATTCAGTTGTAATAGTCCACTAGTTGGTTTATACAAAATAAATATATCCCCAGGCTCGTTACCAGTACGAGGCAAACCGAGGCAGTTGCCTCGAGTCAGTTTTTTTTTTATCATCATCACCATCACCATCATCATCATTACTATTTTGAAATAAAGTAAATCACTTGAAGTTGAGGGGTACAATGGTATTCAGTACTTCACCAGTGAGCTTGCAAGAGTTACAAAGCAACGACCTTCCAAGAGTTGCGAGCCTCGTTTTGGCGTTCTTTCCCGCCATTTCCTATCGATATTTTATTTGCGGTATTGTCGCCATTTTCATTTTAGTGCCTCGGTAAAATCATTTTAGAACATCGTCAAAAGCGCTAGCGCGTCATAAACCAATCTTCCAGCAGATGTTTTAAACCCTCAGCTTTAAAATAAGACCTTTCTCGTGTTTCTGTGTGCAGTAGAAGTCAAGAAACAAAAATAAATACTTTACTCAGAACCGGCAAAGTGTGAATGAGTAGCGGCACTGCCGTTTTGATTTCAAACCGACATGCAAAACTAACAGAACAACGTAGAAAGCGTCTCGCATCATAAACAAATATTCTAGCATATATTTTAAACCTTCAGCTATAAAATGATATCTTTCTTTCTCAACAAACAAAAATAAAGCATCTAGCTGTTGTCTTTCAGAACCGGCTTATAGTGTGAAAGATTAGCGGCATTGCCGTTTTGATTTCATACCTAAACGCTTGAACCGACATAAAAACTAACAGAACAACGTAGAAAGCGCTCTCATATTATAAACAAATGTTCCAGGCTTCAGCTTTAAAATAAGAGATTCGCCATGCTTCTGTTTCCTCTAGAAGTCGAACTACTAACGGAACTGATGAAACCAGTTTTGTCTTCAACGGCGGTTGGTACTATTTCTTACGAAACAACCCAGAAAGTGCGCAAGCTACTCTAAAAACAAAAATATTCTGAAACGACGCAAAAGGATTTAAAACTCACTCGAAAGTTCGTGACATCGCTCAAGATTTACAAGTTTCGCAGTTGACAAACTTCGTAATCAATTAATCAGAATATTAAAGTGGCTTCCGGCTCTATTGCTTTATTGGCGGTTCATTTTAAGAAAATTTGTGTTGTTACTAAATAAACTTATAATCAATTAGCGCCATAAGATAATTCTGGCATCGATTGACATATGTCTTACCAGATATGGGACGTTTGTATTCCCATAATGATTAATGAACAACCAATAAGGTATCGCTAAAGAGAACTGCTTTCAAGGGCACCCAACGAGTACTTTTTGAAATTCGTTTGAAACCAGTTGTCTGCAGCTTATCTAGCCATTTTAAGGCGCCTACTATGTCTTTTGACGTATTCTAGAAAGCTATTAGCTGTTCGGATTTTCTGAAATCGCGTCAACCGAAAATACTATGGCAAAATATTCCCGGCCTACGAATTTGTTAGTAGTCTAGAACAGAAGCAAGAATTTTCTAACCCAAGTAACTTCATGTTGCAATGTTTTGTGGAGGTACGATTTTTTTAGGGATTCTTTTTTCCTGTTCTGACTCTATTGATCAGACGAATTGGGACGTACGAATATTTTAGGGGAAACATTTTAGTCTCCCTTTTCTTCTATAATTTTCTAGGGATTGAAAACAAATTTTCTAGGCAGTATTTCAGAAATCAATTTTCTAGGGACAATTTTTTCAAATCCGAAAGTTTTAGGCTAACTTACTCTCCCGAACAGCTTTTTAACCGAAAACTTCGTTGGGTGCCCTTGTGCTTTGCATAAGATTATAGTTATTCCGCTTTAGAATAATTCTTCAACAGCAAGTACATGTCGCGAAGAACAATAGGATTCTGCGCGATGATATATAACTTTTTCTAGTCAAGTGACTCAAGAAGATATGAACAAAACAATTATGTTCTTAATGCTTAATATTAGAATTGTAGTTTTTGTTGACTGAATAACATAGCTGGTTAGCATCAGTGGTTCAATATTAAATTACACCAATCAAACTGGAAAGCGCATAAACGCTGTATTGTTGAATTAAGAACATAAAGTACTTCAGTTTCTTGCCTCTTCAATTGAAGGGCATCAGTAAAGCCAAGCGAAAGCTGTCACAGTAAAATAAATTAGTGATAACTGAAGCTGCCGCCTAAATGACAGGAATTTTGAGAGTTTATTACGACCCCTAGCTCCGGGGTGCTGGCTTCTTAATATGTAAATCTCATTTATGATTTTTCAATATGTTCAAGTATTTTTCCATTCATGAAATTGTTCTGCTAATTTTTGAAGGATTCTTTTACTTTTAAGACCACTCGCCGAGTTCTTTGACCGCCTGGCGCAATGTTCTTTGAGCGAAAAATGTTCCTAGTACTCTCGCTTTCCGGCCTTTGACGAACAGTATATCTCCACAGTAACAGTGATAGAAAACAAACGCTAGATAATCGCGATGGAAATATGGTAATGCTTTATATCAAAACCGTGGTATCAAAACACCGACGAGAGATTTATTGCTTTTCAGGTACTTTCAATGATACCACGGACAAACACGCAGAAAAGTTGAACATTTTAGTTGGCTAAAAAAATAAACACTTACGTTTTAATTTATTGTACGAAGTGAACAGTTCGCTCGTTATTATCGAGCCAGTTTCTTCTTTTTTTTAGCTTTGCCATCATGCAGCGAAAGCAGAGGTTAGTATATAATTAATTTCGTATTTTACTTCTGTTAGATAATTAACATGCATACAGATGATTCTGATTCATAATATATTAGGTTTTATGCTCATCTTACACGATACAATCAAATATAATTTGTTTAAAGTTCCATAAAGGGTTTGAAGTGTACTCATAAAATGAAGTACACTTCTGTGAAACTGAGAAAATACATATGTTGGTAAATTTATTTAAGTTTCTTCATTGGATTCAGTGCGTTTCAGTGAGTATTATGTTCATGTCTCCAAATGATTGGTATTCCAACTTCCTACAAAGTTAATCATCATCTAACTCGTGACATGTTTCTGCTAAAATTTAGAGGAATTACTTTTACTTTTCAGACCACTCGCCGGGTTCTTTAACCGCCTTGCACAATGTTATTTGATGGAAAGATGTTCTTAGCACTCTCTCCTTCGTAAGACGAACATGAAATCTCCATACTAACAGTGGATATCAAAAGGCCTACTCCGGGTAATTTAAGGCGATGAATCAGTAGCAATTTAAGGCAACTTAAAGCGACTTTATTAAGCAATTTCGGGGGGGAAAATTGGGAAATTTTAGCCAACTTCAGGCAACTTATAGCGACTTAAGAAAAATTTAAGAATTCCTTGTTGCAACTTTGGGCAACTTAAGGCGACTTAAGCAAAACCTATTATAAGGAGTGTGGCTGGATACACTCTTAAAGCGACTTAATGCGATTTAAGTCGAATTTAAGCGGCTTTAGGACCTGGAGTAGGCCTATCAAATGCTACAGTTCCTTTCGAAAATTTCTAAACAAAACGAAGTACATGGCTGGATTGATGCTTGCGTTCGCCCATGAAAAGAACAGTCCAACAAACCACATTTCTGGCAATATTGAAGACGAGCTTGAAGTCTCCCAATTCAACTGTAAACCTTGTACGACTTCTACTCCACTAATGGGAGCGAAGCACACTCCAAATACACACACAATAGCAAGAGCTTGTTTCAACGTTTTATTGCGAACTTTAATACGCTGATTTCGCAGGGTTAAAGTGTCTGTGTTTTTCATACGACGTTGGTCTCTCTTTAGCATTATTAACAATGTGGTGTAGAGCGAGGTTAGAATAAGGAAAGGAAGGTATATGAAGATTATCTGGTTGGCCAGGCTGTAAGCTTGCTGTATCTTTACGTGCGAAGGACCCCAGTTTGAGAGGCAGCCAAACTCTCGCACCTTGAACGTGTGAAAATGCGTTGATAGAAATCCTGCAGATATCAGCCATGCTGCTACCAGCATAGTATAACGAACTGTGGTGATTCGTTTCAACCTCATAGGAAACACTATTGCACAGAACCTCTCGACCGTCATAAAAACTATAGACAGAGGATAGAGACACGCGGTGACAAGTCTATGAGAAAAAAACACTAACTTGCAGAGAACGTCACCTGTGTACCATTTCACATAGCCCGTCATTTCTAAAAATAAAAACACAGGTAAAGTGAAGGTGGGCACGATGAGATCAGAAACAGCCATGTTCAAGATGTAGTAACTCAGTGGTTTGGCTCGTAATCGCTTGCTCTTGAACATCACTCGTATAACCAGTGAATTCCCGATAAGGCTGGTAACTATAAGAACACACATCATAACACTCTTTATAATATTCTCCACGCTGATGTCGACCTCCGATTGTGCTGTGCTGTTGGCTGTAGTCGTGTTCATAATTTGCTGTCGGTGTGGGTTCAAATCCTGACGCTGCTAGTGTTCAATTCGAAGGACGGATTCTAAAGGACCGAACAGCCTGTTGTACTGATAAGATCATACTGCTCATTAACAAGCAATTTACCCATGCTGCTTGGTTGCTTGGCTTGCTGACGTTCCGGTTGAAATCGCTGTTATTCATGTACATTAGTGTTTATACCAACCGTGTTACCATTTATTCATTTCATTTGTTTCTGGTCCTCGACCTCCTGCCTGATAATATTTGTTTGATTTCACGACAGCAAACACATTCTGCGACAAGTTGTTTGGCGTCGCATACTTCATTCACTCTCTTACTTGGGGTACAGCATGTGGACATTTAACTTATGATAATTTAAATGTACTACGAGGTATGCAGGTTAACATGTAAAAGACAAGTAATGTAGCGTTAGCAATTTGTATTAATTAACTTATGTAGATGTGTATAAGAACTCTTTCTGGTCTGTTTCGTCTTCTTGGCTGATATATATAAGGACATGGTCCTCATTCTTTGTTTTGCTCTTTCTGTGCGTATTCATAGCTGAAATCTCTAGAATATTCACTCAGATTGACGGAAGAATCTCTGTCATGCACACCAGATGCGGTGTTGTTATGTGGTGGCCGGAGTCTCGTCGCCATCTGTTCCACTTAATTGTGACCGACTATACTTCAAACAAGATGCCAGGGCTTTTATACCAGACGTGAGCATCCTTAACCCAACTGAATTCCGGATTTTTACCATTCATCATTAGAATTCCGAAAAAATATCCCTCAATATCGTTTCCTACGAATGATTCTGCATTATGTTCGAATTAAACTGGTTTGCATGGCCTTTGAGCCAATATAACTATTGTACGGCTTCAGACAAACAACGAAGAAAGGATTGCTAAGTGCCAAAGACAAGCAGCTTCGAATCAGATTCGCAAAAGCAGCCAGAAAATACTGAAGGAGATTCCACGTCAAGTTCTACTTAGATGGCGTATCTTTTGTCCATAAAGGAAATTCACTCGGGGAAGCCATGCGTCCCAAAGCAAAAGTATGGCGAAAATGCAATGAGGGCTTGAGTATTACATCAAAGGGCTCTGGCAGGAGGGAAGAGACTTCACTTAATAGTGATCATAGCTCACAACAAAGGAGTAATATCTGTAGTTTCAACGACCAGTTTATGTAATTCAATACCCAAACATATTCGCGAGAAATAATCTGAGGCATCTTTTAAAAACGCTTATATCCTATATCTTAAATGTGGATATAAGGACTTAGACCATTTTTCCTTTTAATCTGAACTTGATGACCTAAGTATGTGAATGTATGTGAATGTTATATAATATTTTAATTGTATTTAGATATATTAGCTTTTTATCGATTGTTCAATGTTTTTTAATAACATTTTTACAGATTTTACTCCAATTAACTATCAGGTATAAAGAATCCAGGGTAAAAAACTATTTTAAGTACTGCCTGCTATCGTTTTAGTTTTAGAAAGCATTATCTGGTAGCTATAGCACGCGAACCATTTTCAGCGGTTCTCACCAACGGTTCTCACTCGAAAATGTATTTTTTTAACAAAGCCCAAGATACTTCCGTGAATGTTGTTTGCTCTGATAATGACAATTCCACCATACCAAAGCATCGGTGAAGAAAAAATCATTCATTAACCGCAATTTGTATAGGTAATCATACGGTTTCGAGTGCAATTTGGGATTAATTTGCACGAGTGGGTTTTTCAAAACATATCACTGAAACAATTTTTGTCGTTCAGAGTAATATTTGGGCCTGAATAGATGCTAGTGAGGCATACGCTCACCCTTTTCAAATTTCGCTATCGATTTTTTTTATAGCACTTCCTGTAGCCTACGTTGTATCCGCTTGTCTTCTGCCGGCTCGCTACACTTCCTAAACGTGTTATAGTTCGACGATCCGTCCTGCTTTCCAAATATGGAATATATTGACCATATATGGAATATCACAGGGAGCTCTCAGGAACGACACTTTTCTCAATAAATTGTTTGATATGAAACCGTATGATTACTTATTAATAATATACATGAAAAAAAATGTCAGGAAGTGACGTTGGCGAGTCATGTCACAAAGTAATTTATTCAGTCAACAAACCATAATAGTTCACGCTTTCAAATTCATTCAAATTGTTCGAGTGTTCTCAGAAGTCGAAAGGAAATGTTTCATTGGTTTCCAAAGAAATTTGCATCGTATTTCCGTTTTTCGGCACTATGTTTCCTTTTTTCTGCACTGTGTTTCCTTGAAATTGCATTGCCGTCAACCAATCAGAATTGATAATTTTTTTCATGTATATTATTAAGACAAAAATACAACGGTTCTCACTATTAAGGATACTTTAACAAAAATTAAATAATATTTATTTATTGTCGTGTTTACTGAGAACCGTAATAAAAAGAGGAAAAACAGGAAGGAAGGCTGGTAAAGTTGGATGGCACAGTAGCTACTAGGATTGATCCATGAAAATCAGGCCTTTGCAGGGTTTCTCTGAAGTGAGAACTTGGGCTACTTTTACTTTTTTCTAATGAGAACCATTCACAGAATCCTGTAAAAATCGTTTAACAAAAAATATAGACACTATAGGTTTTCCTAAGAAACATAGGTACTAAAACTCCAACGTATTGTCTGAAGCAGTAATACATGTTCAAATGTAACATGATTTAAGTAAATATATATCAAACAAAAGAAGAAAAAGCAAAATAATTTACAATACGTCTTTTGGGATTCCTATGGCGAATGGCCACAGGAATCCCCAAAAATATATTGCAACTGCAATGATCATAAATATCGACACTGCAACTTGATTAAATATAAAAGCTATAGATCATGCGCTAACAAGCAGTTTCTAAACTAGCCGCCATGCTGTGACCGTCTACACTAGTGGCAGTTAAATGGCTTATCGTGGTGCAACACAGGAAGCCTGCGCTACTCAACCACTGCATGATGTTTTTTTCTAATGGTTTAGTAATAGTGGGCGCGGCGATACTTTTAATAGAATTGGTACCCGTGTTAAATAAATAATACATTTACAGCACACGATTATATGATGTTTTCCATTCTGAAACACTAATTTCAATAAAATTATATCATTTGCATTATATTTTGGCGTTAGAATACATTATACATGGAGATATATACTTTAAATAAATTATGACGTCATAGCAGTTATGCATCAGAGGGTATCTACCAGCCAGTAGCATTGTTAAAAGCTTTGTAGTAGTGTAGCGCATGTTGGTTTAATTTCGTCGTCGGCATTTGTCACTTTGAGCGCTATTTATCAATTTTATGCTCTCGGACAATCATTGCCAAAAATACCTTGGACCGAAAGATGTCTTATAGGATTTTTGTATACTTTTAGGGATTTTATAAAATATCATATCCCTGATCCCCCCGTTTCAATGTTGGGAGGAATTTTGGACAGCGGATATCATGCACACGAAGATGAAAACCACTTTTCACAATGGGCTGTTATCGCAGTTCGGCCATCTTGGATAAAACAATAGTTTTGGCCCCGGTAGCCTCGCACTGGTTGGTTTCAGAACGAGTTTACCGGACGAAAACAAAGGTTTTTATTCTCCTGGGATTCAACATGGCCGCCGTGCGATAAAAGCCCATGACTGGAACAACATTGAAACGGGGGAGGGGACAAAGGACCAGTCCAGGTGATACGAATTTATTCAAATTCAAAGAAATATTGTTATCGGTCCAAGCATTTTGGCAACGATTGTAGGTGTTGATCAAAGTCGGATCGAATTGGAATTTAGCGTTTGGGATTTTGTTTAAAGACGAAACCGGAGTACACTGAGAACATCCCTCGAAGCAAGAGGCAGAGCGATTATCACTTCGGCCTGACCAACTCTGTCCCCTCAACTTACCAAAACATCGAATACACACAGCTGGAATGCATCCTATGTCATTTGTCCAGGCGGCCGCTTCACTACAGTAAGACTGCCGTTAGCTTGAACACCGCTAACTCGAACTTGAACACCGCTAATCCAAACTGCAAGCAGTTTCCCCTGGATTTGATCCACCTCTAGTACAGTAATTTACCCCTGGCCAGGCTAACTTGAACTTTTCACTCACTGGAACTGAAGGCAGTTTCCCCTGGATTTGATTCAGTCTAGTACAGTAATTTACCCCCGGCCATGCTAAGTTTTTACTAACTCGAACTGAAGGTAATACTGAAAAAAGATTAAAAATTAGTGAAGAAAATATTGCTAATCAGAATATGAAAAAGAGCTGGGCACATTTTGCTAGGTTCTATCATTCGAGTATGAAAAAGAAGTACGGAATAGCAAGTATTTTTTTAACTTGGAAAGCAATAGAAAAAAGAAAAGTTACCTTAGAAAACTAATGCAATTAGACGGAAAAGAAAATACAAATCCAAAAACAATTTCGAGTGAAATTTGTTCTTTCTATTCTGATCTCTACGACGTAAAGTCAAAACCAGAAAGAGACGAAGAAACTTGTCCTTTTTGAACTGTAATGCTATACCTAAGGCCTACGGCAAACGTCGAACTTAAGACGCGCCGATCCTATTAAAAAATAGGTTCGGTAGAAGATCGACTTAGGGCCGACGTGGCAGCAAACGTCGAACATTTGTCGATCTTAATTCACTTGCGCCTAATTAAATCACGAGAAATAACACGTGTCCTGGCGCATTTCACTTTTCGCCGGCGGTTAGTGATATGGCGAAATACAGCGCTCGGTCAAATATATTAAAGAAAGGCCTTTCTGTGGAAAATGATTGTACAAAACAGAAACAGAAGAATGGCGTTCTACACAGCACTCGGTGCCGTGTATATGAGACTATGGTTGTCACTGCAAGTGGCGTTATTGGCCATGTTCCTAACGGTTGCGGTTCACACATTCAAACCTCTGTTAATAGTCGATCATGCCGCAGTTTTCAACAATAATTTGGAGTAATTCGCGTTGGCTTCGTAATCAGTTGATTAATTCCGTAAATGTGAAAGATGTTAATTAATTTCAAAGCGTTGGTACTCGCTGTATTACTCGGCATTAGGTCACAATTAATGTCACCTAATAAATAAAGTTCCAAGTTTTCTGCATCGATATTCCCGATCATGTCTTCAAAATCGTCAAAGAGACTCGGCGAGGACCCGGGGGGTCTATACCAACTACTAAACAGAAACGATTTAGATCGTGGTTTGGTTATTTCGACAGTTAAACATTCAAGTTGATCACAAGCTAGATCGTCTCGAATTTTATAATTTAGGTTACTTCGTAAATACATGCATACTCCACCACCATTTCTGCCATTCAATTTGCAATCACGTCTGACTATCTCAAAAACAGGAATAAGTTAATTGCAAGTATATCTATTTTGGAGGTACTCATAAATACTCGGAGCTCATCAATATGTGCCAACAGGCTATTAATATTAAGAGAAGCCATAACCAAACCACGACCTACGTTTGAACGTAACGCATTCTCGCAGTCGATAATATCCTTGATCTTTTGAGAACGACGCAATACTATTATCATTTGTATTAGTGTTGAACGTAACGCATTCTCGCAGTCGATAATATCCTTGATCTTTTGAGAACGACACAATACTATTTGTGTTGAACATCGCCTAGAAGTCATTCGCAATGTCAATTAACGTAAATAGAAACCTACGTTTTACATGCGCGCGCGACCACGGACCGCGGTGACAGTACTTTATGTTAGCTAAAAAAGTGACAGGGTATTCTAAAATCTAGCCCACAGCTGGCGCATCGGATTCCCAGGCGGCAATATCCTAGTGATTAAGATAATTTATAAAGTTGCGTGCAAGTACGGACGATCCTAGATGATTCAGATGGAGACTACTACGATTTCTCCTTCAAGTTGAACGCATACTATGCAGGTTAACCTCACTGCTTCCAATGATTATTGTAATTCGAAACTGTCTTTATTAGTGCTTAGTTGTTACTGTTATTAATCATCTATTTATTTATTTTCTTTATGTTGAGGGCCACGTGTATATTATCTGTACGATATTAAGTGCTACCCTCGATAAATAAAGCGTTATTATTATTATTATTATTATTATTATTATTATTTAGATGGGTGTCAGCCTTAATGGTGGATGAATGATCAATAACTTCCCAATGATTTAATCGGCATATTTCCTTCAGGGACGTATTGGTGCTGAGTCGGGAGACTTGCTCTTTTGGTTGTCAATATCCTTCGTCAGAAAACGTAGCGCCAAACGAAGAAATTTTGATTCGTCTTCGAGTTGTTGTAGCTGATCCTTAAAGACCCTGTGTCCGAGCCCATGGTGCTTTGCGCCAATGTTATGATTAGTTTGTTTATCAACGGCCGCATAAATTAAAGGCCAGCTTTTAGGCGAACTAAAATGCTCTCGATTGTTTATAAGTTTCATAAAAGAAGTACATACATGTATACACTTTGGATGACGAATTTCATAATTTCTACAGGATTAAAAACCCAATCGAGCCCACGAATTTTCCCCGGATGCTTCGAGTACTCGGCAGGAAACCAGTTGTTCTGTCTTTAGATTCTAATTCGATTTACGAGTGCGACTTTTCACAACTCTGCAAGCAAACACATACTCTTGTTACCTTTTTTTCATGTCTCCAGTATTGCTTAGCTGTATTTGAAGATCTCTACTTTCCTTGCCAATGATATATTTTGAGTGCAAAATGAAATGTCGTACTCGCACTCGAGTCAAACTCACAGCGAAGTAACAGCTGAACTCGGCAGATTGGAGTTTGACCCGCGATCGTAGTTTTGGTAGCAAGACTTTCTGGACATACTGGAGGATGAAAAAAAAAAGGTTAACTCTGGACATTGCTTTCTCTGCTAATAAAAATGCAAAACATATACAGATACAGATAAGTCGTAACACCTCAGTGGAGCTTAGCCGTGCGAAAATATAATTACGAATGTCCTTGATACCAGAAGTGGTTGCTTTGTGTTTTGTATTTCCAACGAAGCCCGCCGGTCACTCACGTAGTAGTCCTTTTGAACCACAGGTGTTCTCTTGTAGACCTAGAGAAAGTAAAATGTGGACTGCTGATGGATTATTTGTCGAGTCACTTCGCCTCGCTATCTCGGTCCTTTCTCCGGCATTCATCTACTCGTCACTCTAGACCGGGTTCGAAGAAATATTCGAACTAAAGTTTCATTTATAAAAGTATATATACAAATGTTAAGATAAAAAAAAGTCAGTTAAGCATATATACCTATGAATAATTACACGATGGCCAAAACTAGGGATGGATTTCGAAAGATTCGAGAGTCACATAACAACAACAACGATCTTTCTGATTTTCGTAGCCTACGAAAATGATTTGCGCGCGCAAAGCACCATGGGCTCGGACACAGGGTCTTTAAGATATTTATTTTCGGATCGTAACATAGCATTCCCTTCTTGGACATTCTCTAGCCGGTATTGGTTTATGTTGCTGTGATTAGACTTAATATGATCCCAAAGCTGACTGATTTCGTCTTTCAGATCCGCAAAAGATATTTTAAAAGACACAGCACACTCACACGCTTCATTGGCCATGGCAGTGTTGTTAGAAATTTCGCGGGAAGTTTGGATTTCAACGACTTGCACATCGGTTAATAGGACATTCTTCGGTAGAAGAGATAGTAACTTTTCAATCTTGACCGTGTATCTGAAGAGTTCCAGTCGATCTATAAAGTGTCAAGTAAGCATTCTTGGCTTTGAGTGTTTGCGAGCGCTCACAGGCACTGGTAATTGACAACTCATGGAGGCCAAGATATTGCTCTGAAAATGACTTGAGTTCTTCAATAGATCCTGACTACACAAACAAGTTCCTTACTTTTTCAAGCGATAGGTGGGATTTCCAGTCGTTGAGATCTTCGGCTGCAATCACTGGAGGGGGTCAGCCGTCGCCATTACTCTAGCCAACTGAATCACGCTAGTTTCGTCGTAAATTTGCAGTTTAAAATAAAATTTCACAAACTTCTTTAACACAAGCCCGAAATAAACATACAACCTTATCAGGTTTGAGTTTTCCTGCCCAATGCAATTATATCCGCTGGGGGTTGTGATGGAATCGAATATCTAATGCGCGTGCCTGTACACTATACATAACTTCCAAAAACCATATTTATGGCGGGCTCACGTGCACATTGAAGATTAGTTTTTGTGAAGGAACGATGCTAGCGAATTGCTCGTGTGGAATGATGGTTTATTGAAACGAGCGGATTGAGCCTTAATTCTGGATAGATTTTGATTCAGAAAGAAGAACAGTAACAAGCAGTGACTAGTCTACTTGGCGATATATTTTGGCGGGTTTCATCAACAGGCTTCGGTAAAAACGATATGTTTAGTTATTTCCCGTTACCCGCGGTTGCAAAGTCATTCTATAGAAAGTGAAGTAAAAATGGATACAGAAAGCGTAAAAGCCTAGAAAATGTAAAATGCAAGCGTATTTTTTCTTCCAAACCACTCATTAGGTAACAATAGTTCAACTAACACTTACCACAGGTTCTGTTACCTATCAATGTCAACTGTCGAAAGTCGCCAAACTCAATAGACGAGAAGCCAACGGCGCTAATGAATCTCCTGGGAATGTACTTAACAAACTAAACCTCTGGAACCCAGAGGGCACTCATAATTTTGTGATAAGAAACTTCAGCTGCATCCTTTTGTTTGTAATTATAATTTGGCTACTTAATTCAGTTATCGCAAAACAAAACTTCGTCTAAGTTAACTAACAAAAGTAAAATGCTTTTTCACATTATGCTAGCATTCTAAATTAATTTTGGCAAGGTAAAAGCATTAATGATAATGCTAGCATGAAGCCCGTAGAATGCTTGTTAATGAGGTTGATCTCATCAAATGTTCGGTCCTTTCCGGTGAGTCCTATAAACCTTCAAGTTAAACACATCAAGCGCAAGGGTGCGAACTGCACCGAGCAGAAACGATGAACACAACTAAAGCTAACAGCACAT
The DNA here is from genome assembly GCA_030867875.1 of Actinernus sp. WN-2022. Taxonomy (NCBI): domain Eukaryota; kingdom Metazoa; phylum Cnidaria; class Anthozoa; order Actiniaria; family Actinernidae; genus Actinernus; species Actinernus sp. WN-2022. Next base: position 36,198,970 of record JAOWCC010001589.1, on the reverse strand, counting down.
CACCTGCGAAGATCGATATCAGCGTGGAGAATATTATAAAGAGTGTTATGATGTGTGTTCTTATAGTTACCAGCCTTATTGGCAATTCACTGGTTGTACGAGTGATGTTCAAGAGCAAGCGATTACGAGCCAAACCACTGAGGTACTACATCTTGAACATGGCTGTTTCTGATCTCATCGTTCCCACCTTCACTTTACCTGTGTATATCTTTAAACAAGTCACAGAACATGTAGAATGGTACGCAGGCGACCTTCTCTGCAAGTTAGTGTTCTTTCTCATAAACCTGTCACCGCGTGTTTCTATCCTCTGTCTGGTTTTTATGACGGTCGAGAGGTTCTGTGCGATAGTGTTTCCTATGAGGTTGAAACGCATCACCAGAGCTCGCTACGTCAAGCTTGCAGTGCCATGGATCATATCTGGTGGATTTTTATCAACGCATTTTTACACGTTTAAGGTGCGAAAGTTTGGCTGTCTCTCTTACTGGGGTCCTTCACACGTAAAGATACTGCAAGCTTACAGCCTGGCCGACCAAATAATCTTCATATACCTTCCTTTGATTATTCTAACTTCGCTATACACCACACTGTTAATAGTGCTAAAGAGAGACCAACGTCGTATGCAAAACATTGATACGTTAACCCTGCGAAATCAAAGGTTCAAAGTTCGCAATAAAACGTTGAAACAAGCGCTTGCTATTGTGTGTGTATTTGGAGTGTGCTTCGCTCCCATCAGTGCAGTAGAAATCGTACAAAGTTGGAAATTTCACTGGAAGGCTTCAACCTTGTCTTTATTGCCAGAAATGTGGTTTGTCGGACGGTTCTTTTCGTGGTCGAACGCAAGCATCAACCCAGTCATATATTTCGTTTTCTTTAGATGTTTTCGAAATGAACTGTAACGTTTGTTTACGTACCTTCACTGTTACTATGGAGAAATGGCATTACGTCAAAGCAAAGAGAAAGATAATTAATTTCGATAAAATTACATTTTGTCAGGCAGTCAAGGAACTCGAATCGAGTGATGAGAAAAGTTAACAATAAAATTCCAATTGCTCAATACCAAAGCAATCTAAAATCTATTATAATGCGTCAATATAAGTTTCACAGCAATGTGATGTGTAATATATACTGTATATCTTAAATGTATTTCTCTGACCAGGGTGGATTTCTTTAACAGTGCCGACCCTACTTTCCACTATCAGTTAAAAGAAGACTGATTATGTATACCGCCTCAGTTAAATAATTTATTAAATTATCAGTTTATTTCTGCTCAATATAGTGCCTGTTAACAGCTTTGTATTCGATTTGTTAATCAATTCAATAAGAAGAGAGAACGACAGCTTTAACTTTATTATACTTATTTATTATTCATAGCTACAACTTTTTCAGCTGCACCCAATGGAGAAAATAATTGACTCAAGCTGGGATGAGTTGAAAACATCTGCTCTTCAATGTGATTTATCGCCCTCATCAGAAGTTCTATTTGTTGACATTTATTACTTTAAAAAAATGGTTTATATGTCTGATGATTCGTCAAAGTCATTTTAATGAATAGTATGCGGAACTAAGTGTACATCCTGGCGCGGCTAGTCTGGTTAGTGGTCCCAGCTTCCGGTTATTTCGAAATATATGGATCTGAAATGGTTTTCTCTGGAAGTTATGATATCTTTTTACTGTGCCCTAATCTCCACTGTCACTAAAGACAGGGATTCTGTACAACTGTTAAAATGTAGTTCTCAGTTTTTTTTAAGTGATTCGATGATGATAAGCTGCTTTCTCCCGATTTGTTGCAGAAAACACTAAACTGGAAGTGAGTTGAAAACATGTCTTTAAATTCGATGTAATTTATTAACTTGCTGAGAAGTTCCGTTCATCACTTTTATCACTTCTCAGGTTACAATTTTTTTCTAAAATCTTTTATAACGTGCGAATATGATGGTTTTTCAAGTTTATACATTTGAGAGACGGCCGTGAACACTTTTCAAGTGTTTTGGGTGACACGTAATGGTAGTGATAGTCGTGCAGAATGGTCGATATCCCGTGCAGTCATTAAATAAGATATCATCTACGGAAGTAGTCAGAGGACATTAGTGAGAATACTTTTAATTGCTTTTTCCTACGGCCTTTTTAAAGGTTCAGATTGTTTTAAGGACGCTCGAAAGTGTTTTCCTGACTTTTTCTTCTCAGAATATAGATCATGCATGTATAACACTTTCAATTACAGTTTTCAAGAAGAATTTCACCTTGCGAATTTTGTGAACTCTTTTTCGCCACATGTACTTACTGTTGAATAATTAATCTAAAGCGGAATAATTATAATATTATGCATGAGCAGCTAGTGAAAGTTTGTTACACGATAAACCAAGTATTAATTTTAGGTAAGTTACTATTTATAATAGATTCCAGGTCTACAAGGCTCTTGTTAGTACAAAACAGATTTGAATCATCGGCAAATAGATGAAAATGAATGATAGATCTGATATTATGAAAATCGTTTATGTATAAAAGGAATAATAAAGGCCCTAGCACAGAGCAGTGGGACGCCACAAGAAACAAAGTGCTCATTTGATTTTGCACTGCCAATAGACACAAATTGCCTTCTATTGTTTAAGTATGAAATGAACCAATCCTTTGCTATGGGCTTTTATCGCACCGCGGCCATGTTGAGTCCCAGGAGAATGAAAACCTTTGTTTTCGTCCGGTAAACTCGTTCTGAAACCAACCAGTGCGATGCTGCCGGGGCCAAAACTATTGTTTTATCCAACATGGCCGAACTGCGATAACAACCCATGCCACGAATGCCATAGTGGTCAAGTGTCCTAATTAAAATTTAATGGTTTACTGTGTCGAAAGCTTTACTTAAAGTACATATAAGCCCTGGCTAATTATATTTCTTACGAAGAGACTAGAAGCCATAGACAAAGGATTCCGGAATAAAAAGTTGATTTGATTTATTTGTCATGGTGTATTGGCCGTTCAAAGTTGCCCCAAAACCTGTCTTGGCTTGCCTGTGGACGAAAATCAAGCGCGCTAGAGTGCTTTACAAAATTGGTACTGGGTCTAGTTTGACGTCATCAACAGAGCACGCTCGATGCGCTATTGCATGAAAGGCCTTGACGATTAAAGCTCTCCGAAACGTCTAGCGCGATAAAATATTATCATCTTTCTCGGTTATCTATTCAGTTATTTTGCAAATAATCCAACGTTTTAAAGCCGCGAAGAGACGAGTTCTGTTGATGACGTCACGTTTTATTATCGTCCCAGTCCCCGAAGGTGCGCGGAAATTATTCTACTTTTGGAAGTTTAGTCGCTAAAAAAAATTATGAAAACATTTTTATTTAGAAATTTCGGAATTTTTTCTCTACTTTTTAAGATCTAAACTAAAAAAAAAGCATAATTGGCAAGGGCTTATATGCACTTTAAGTCTAAAAAAATACCACATGAAAAAAAACAACATTCTCTATTGCTCTTTGGATTTTGTCAATAATTAATAGAACTGCTTGTACCGTTGAGTGCTTAGACTTTCGTATAAAATTTTCCTTTTTTCTACGTAATTTTTCAATGAAGTCTTTTGTACATTAGTTTCTCTAACAGTCTATTAAAAATTTAAAGTAAAGAAATAGGACAGTAATTGCTGACACAAGTTTGAGAATCCTTTTTAAAAACAGGAATTACACGTGTTTTTTTTTAATTTTCGGGCACTACACCAGTAGAGGGGCTGAATGGGGGGGGGGGGGGGGGGGGTACCAATATCAGTTAACAGCTAAAATTTTAGCTATTTATCAGTTATCAGTTAAATTTTGCTGTTATCAGTTAAGTTATATAAAAAGACTACCCTAACCTGATTTGAATACATATTTGCTGGTATGAAATGAATAATAACCGCTAATTCAACATCAAACACTACATTTTGTCTATTCAATAGATTTTTCTAGTATCAGATAACTCTGATGTGTCATGTTTAATATTTGACTATTATCAACTGGATAAAATCTGTCGAAAACCATCCGAAAAGCCAATAATAGCATGTGACGTTACGTCATTTTAATAAAAAATAATGAAATTCTCAGTTAACAGTAATATTTTTGGCCATTTCTCAGTTATCAGTTAACCCCATTCAGCCCCTCCCAGTAGAGAATGAGCAATTGAAAAATATTTCCAGTGGTTTAGATAGGCTACTGCTAAGAATTTTTAATAATTTAGTAGGTAAACTAAAAGGTCCAGAGGCTTTTGCAGGGTTTAAGTTATTGATTTCTTGTTCAATAATATCATCAGATGTAATAGGATAGAGGAAAAAGCTATTAGACTGGGAAGGATTCATATAATCCAATGGAGACTTAGGCCCAGTTCAGACGCCGCTCTTACCATGAGCCGAACTTAATTGTAGCAATTAAGTACATGGAAAGTTCGGCGTCTGAATCAATTGAGAGCTGCTTATACATTTGGATCGGCTCAGGCGATCTTCCCGGCTGACCCAGCCGGAAAAAACGGCTCTGGTGCGCCTTTTATTAAAACGCCGTGCTTACCATGAGCCATACCAAATGCAAACATTATGTTAATGAATTTAAAAATATTCTAATGAATGTAAAATGGTTTTAATCAGTAATCCACCGTGAAGTCCGGCTGAAGTGCGACTGTTGATTCAGACGCCGAGCTTTCCACGGATGGTGTAATTTGCGGCTCGACGGCTTGACGGCTCGACGGCTCGACGGCTTTGACGGCTTTGACGGCTTGACGGCTTCACGGCATAACATTTTAAAGGTTACCGGATACCTTCAGGGTGCGTTTCCAGTCTAAATTATTGTAACATCGTAGATAAATCATCCACGTATCATTTTGAATTTGAATTCTTTGAAAATCTCGAATTTTCCGCGATCCCATTTCTCCGATCTAGTGAGATTGCTTTCAGAAGCTCCCACTCCGAAAATATCTGTTTGCTTTGTCGCATTTCAGAGAAATCGTATTACAAAAGGATGTCGGGGAATTTCTAAATTCGATTTAGTTAAAAAGTTATCATGCTCTTCGTGAAAAGGCGAAAACATAGTCCGGCGAGTAGATATGCGAGAAACGCCGTCAAGCGCTCTCTTTTTAGAATTTCCCAATTCGCCAACACCCTTTTACAGCTGCGCTATCAATTGACATTTTGTGAAAATGTCACACAAATCGAATAAATTCCTCTTGAGTGGGATATTTTTGTAAACTCTATTATGGTTGAAAATCGAAAGCGTAGAAAAATCGTGCGTGAATCTGAAGCCAACAATTAGCAACTATATATGTCAAGATTTCCCGCCAATGTTGATTTCCGATCAAAGCTACGCGCCGCATCGAGAAAATGTTAAATATATATAGCCGGTTGTTCTAGTTCTCTTGTGTGACTTGAAAAATGGGAAAGACAAAAAGACCTGGAGGGGCAATTGCAAAGCCAAGATGAACACCTAGAGCGCCTCGAATGCCAGCATAGTTACTAGCAATCTCGTACCCAGATCCCATCTGGGTACGAGATTGAGTTACTAGAGGAGACACCGATTTGCAGGCGTCTGAAACAGCACGGCAATATCGTTTCAAGCGATCGTGTGTGGAAAAACGTTTCTCAATAAACAAAAACATGAATTTAATATGCGCTAGCTTTCCCAACACGGTCATTACGGGCAGTGAGCACTTGTCGTGTGTTTATTGATCTGCTGTCGATCAAACAGAACCTTTTACTTTCGCTTTCTTGTGTGAGAGTCCCTTCCATTGATTGAATAAATGAGCTGACAATTATTCATGACATTCAACAGAATACATGATCATCCCTCGTGTCGTGAGCATGTTCCAGGTCCTCTCGGACTTTTATTGGTCAAAAACGTCACTAAAATACCAGCATTATGCTTAATGTTTCCAGTCCCCTGAAATGCTAAAAAAATGCTAGCATAATTAACAAAAGCCTAGAGGTATTGGGGTTTATTATCCTTTTCCGAATGGCCCAGTATCCTTTTCGGACGATGTGTGTTTGCAAAATTCGTACCATGTTCGGAATATGTTCGGGATATGAGATTTTTATGGCTAACTCGCTTAATATTACTGGCAGGTGGCTGAAACATGGACAGAAATGGTAGTGGGTCCCTATCAATCACTTAGTGATGATGATATAACGATGACGTCATTGGTCACGTGATTTTTAGTGAATGCCAAAATAGTTCACCGACCATCCGCGAGTTGCCCTTAAGAGGCTCTATGTTTGATCAGAGCGTTGCAAAGGTCAGCCCTAAGCTAGCTGTGCAAATCTCTTATAAACAGTGAATTAAAATTCACCGATTTTGACTTTGCCAAGTTCCGCCCCTAACGTTCCAGTAGTATGTAAAGTGGGCGTTCTGGCCCACCTTGGGAACAAGTTGTGCAAGGAAGTCAAAAAGTGAATTCAGAAATCCACTTTTTGACTTCCTTGCACAACTTGTTCCCAAGTTTTTCCAGAACGCCCACTTTACATACTACTTTATACACAGTGTTGCCAAGATTGTCACTAGACATTCTTACACCTAAAAATCCAAAAGTGTAAACCTATTAGAGATATGATTATTATACTGTATATCGATATCTTCCACTATGGATAGTATGTCATTCGCGCGCGTTCCAACCGACTAATGATTTTTACTCAACATGAAAGTACCACTTAAACATATAGATTTACTAAGATATATAATCCATATGAGATGGAGTGTGAAAAGTGTGGAAGAGTATTCAAGAGGAGTTGGAATCTGAAACGCCATCGAGAGAATCGCGAAACTCCGTGCGTTAGGGTCCCAAAGCAATACATTTGTGAGAGTTGTGGTGGAGAGCTAAGCTGCTACTCTGCCTTGTGGAGACATAAGAAGAAGAACTGTCCTACCTACCGCCCTAAACCCATCGTTAACGAAGACTAGACACACACACACATTTACTCAATATCGTATAACCATTTAAACATATAGATCCACTATAGTATACGCCCACCCCAATATGGAACGCCTCACATTTGAGCGAACCCATCGGACCATCGGTAAGTATCTACGTGGGTGGCAGATGGACGTTCCCCCGGGCCACGAACTAGGTGTTGACCCAAGGGCCTTCCTAGAAGGCACGCGCCACGATATTCATCAGAAGTTGGTGGAAGAAGTCGATGACCTACGTGGAGTGAAGTTCCAACTCGCTCTTAAGATGATGCTCAGGAAGGACCATCCAGACGGTAGAAATGAGTTTACTGACCCTACGATGTGTCATAACCAGGAGATCGTCATGCAGACCGACGAGATTCATGAGGCCTTAGACAGATCCATCCCAACGATTCTAGAGCATCTCGAGAAGTGGACGAATAGAGGCTCTGGATGGGTTGTCGACCACATCATCCTGCTCTATCTGAACATTGCTCTCTACCAACCTCTGAGAGGTGGATCCTTCATCGAACTACCTCCGGAAGTTGCAAATAAGAAAGCCGTGATAAACGTAAGGAACAACGATGACAACTGCTTTCGTTGGACACTACGCTCAGCAATGTTTCCAGTTGCGAAACACCCACAAAGAACGTCGAAGTATCGAGAAGACGATGGGTTGAAATTAGATTGGCTTAGCCTACCAACGCCAATCTCACAAATAACGCGCGTAGAGAAGCAGCTCGACCTAGCAATCAATGTCTTCGGCTGGGAGAAAGGTGTGGTGGTAGTCTACAGGATTAGCAGGCAACGTGGGGACATCCACCGCATCAACATGCTGATCATAGAGGAGTCCGGAAAGTACCACTATACCTGGATCAAGGACTTGAACCGCCTCCTTTACAATCATAGCAAACACCACGGTAGGAAACACTTTTGCGAGCGATGCCTACATGGGTACTGCCGAGAAGACCTCCTCGAAGCCCATAAGCCCGAGTGTCAAGGTATAGGGGGAACCGCCGTGAGAGTGGAAATGCCTAAAGAGGGTGAAAGCAAGCTCTCCTTCCAAAACCACCACAGACAGCTACCAGCTCCGTATGTTATCTATGCTGTCTTTGAGGCTTTGACCACGAAGATCGCAGGACCAGAGTTGGATCCCACAAAGAGCAACACTCAGAACACACAACATCATGTGACTTGTGGCTTTGGCTACGTCGTGGTTCGATGCGATGGTCATACAGAGCCTCCAGTCGTTTACAGAGGTCGGGATGCCGTAGAACGGTTCCTGGAGGCAATGCAACGAGAAGAATCGAGAATCAAAGTAGTTTTGATGACCCCAAGGGCAATACGGATGACCACAGAGAATTGGATTGCCCACGATACGGCCACAATCTGCCATGTGTGTGAGGAGCCACTCTACGGTGACTCAGTTCGCGACCATTGCCACATAACAGGCAAGTACAGAGGCGCAGCCCACAATGCTTGTAACCTCAAGCTGCGGTTGAACCCCAAAACCACGACCATACCAGTCGTATTCCACAACTTGCGTGGTTACGACTCACATCTAATAATGCAGGCTATTTCCAAGACGAAGGGGCAGATCACGTGTATCCCTAACAACACGGAGAAGTACATATCGTTCTCCTTAGACCAGCTGCGATTCATCGACAGCGCTCAATTCCTCTTAGCATCCCTAGACAAGCTGGTGTCAGCCAACCAGCCAGAAGCCTTCCAGATTACTGCTCTGTATGAGCCTAGTGTAGAGCGGCAACGCCTACTTTTGCGAAAAGGCATCTATCCGTATGAGTATATGGATAGCTGGGATCGGTTTGCAGATCCACTCCCACCACAAGCCGACTTCTACAGCAAGCTATCAGCTGAAGGCATTTCCGAGGAGGACTACGAACACGCTTTGATGGTCTGGAACACCTTCGGCTGTAAGAATATGGGAGATTACCACGACCTATATCTCCGAACCGATGTGCTTCTTCTGGCAGATGTCTTTGAGACCTTTCGGGAAACGTGTCTACATCAGTATGGCTTGGATCCTGCACACTACTACACCAGCCCTGGTCTCTCTTGGGATGCGCTCTTGAAAACTACAGGTGTGGAGCTCGAGCTGCTCGTGGACTACGACCAGCATCTCTTCGTAGAGAAAGGTCTACGTGGTGGAATATCTATGGTATCCAAGAGACACGCAAAGGTCAACAATCCTCTGGTTGAGTGCCATGACCAATCCAAGCCCACAACGTACATCCAGTACCTCGATGCCAACAACCTATATGGATGGGCGATGAGTCAGCCACTACCAACGGGAGGCTTCGGGTGGGTAGAGGACCTTCAAGGACTCACCAATACCATAGTGGACTGTCCATCCGACAGCCCCAAGGGCTACATACTAGAGGTGGATCTCGAATACCCACAAGAACTCCACAACGCACACAATGCCTATCCGCTAGCACCAGAGCGCATGAAGGTCCCAAAGGAGTGGATGTCCGAATATCAGCGCAACCTCAAAGGTACATCGATAGAGGTTGAAAAGCTTGTGCCAAACCTCCACGACAAAGAGCGGTACGTACTCCACTACCGCAATCTACAGCTTTACATATCCCTAGGCATGCATCTCAAGAAGATTCACAGAGCGCTACGATTTGACCAAAGTCCATGGATGGAGCCTTATATCCGAAAGAACACTGACCTTCGTAAACTGGCTACGAGCGACTTCGAAAAGGACCTGTACAAGTTGATGAACAACAGCGTCTTCGGCAAAACCATGGAGAACTTACGCAAGCGTGTAAATGTCGATCTAGTGCGTGCCAGCGAAGAGGACAAACTTAGACGTCTGATTGCTAGCCCAACCTTCGCACGGGCAAACGTCTTCGATGACGATCTGGCAGCCCTGCATATGCATAAGAGTCGACTAACTTTGAACCGTCCAGTCTACGTGGGGATGAGCATTCTTGACCTCTCAAAGCATCTGATGTACGACTTATATTACAACCAACTGCTTGGACAGTATGGAGACCGATGCCAGCTAGTCTATACAGACACAGACAGTTTACTACTTGAGATCCAGACAGACGATGTGTATGCCGACATGGCTGCCCACGAAGATCTCTACGACACATCTGACTACCCTAAGGAGCATCCACTACATAGCACAGCGAACAAGAAAGTCCTTGGAAAGATGAAGGACGAGTGTGCCGGGCGCCCAATCGCTGAGTATGTAGGTCTTCGACCGAAGATGTATTCTATCCTAGAGGCTGATGGGAAAAGCATAAGGAAGGCTAAAGGCATCCGCAAGGTAGTTGTAAAGAAGCACATCCGCCACGAGCAGTACAAAGAGTCGCTATTTGCTAAGAAGACCTTCCGGCATGGGATGGATGTACTACGATCGAAAGGCCACCACATCTATGGGCAGCACATTAATAAGGTATCCCTTTCACAATTCGACCCCAAGCGTTGGATCCATAATAATGGAATCGATACATTAGCCTATGGACATAAAGACTTAGACATGGATGATTTCATTTACGAGTTGCTACACTAGGCACGAACAGAATACCTCTTGGTGGTAGTTCCGTATCTGGTGGAACTACTTGTAGCTCTTCACGAACGAATCCACGTTTGGGTGCGTCCTTCTCCCCTTCTCGCTTCGCAAGGTAGTACAGCACAGGCTGTCCCGAAGATACTACACTTCGCGAAATAACGTATATCTGCAAACTCCACACAGGATCAGTAGCTCTACGTTTTTCACCTCCTTCCAATTCTCCTGGTGCGTAGAGATATCGAACTAAGACGTCGAATGGTAGGCGCTCTTCTCTCAATCCAACAGTGCTCGAATATGTAGGAGTCTTTAGGTTTACTTGCTGCGTCGCTACAGAATTCGAAGGCTCCTTTCCTGTAAGTCGAGTCACCTCACTGTTCAGGGCTTTGATAACCATTGGTAAACGAACTACCCACTCTCTACTACGTGCATCCGATCCTTCCGAAGTAAGCACCATCTCTTGTGCATACTGGTATCCGAACAATCTCTCAGCTAGAGTTCTATTTGCTCGTTCGACAAAACTTTGTGCTCTATGATTACCAGCCTCACCTCGTTGAACTTTCGTACCATGTAGTTCTAGCGTTTCAGACATACGTCCCATGAATTCTCTACCAGGATCCACTTGCAACGTCTTTGGCCATTCGAGTGGACTACGTTTATAGATTCGTTCGAATGCCGCAGAAACTTCACCACTATCTTTCGAAGCTAAAGGTTCGGCTTCTTTGTATCGAGAAGCTACGTCGATTACCACTAATGCATACTTATATAGTTTCCTTCCACGTCCAGGACGATCGTGTGGTAAGAATATCAAATCAGCTTGGTGGACTTCATTTGGTTTCGATACAGTCCAATGCGGACGTGGAATGTGTTTTGGTGGTGGTGGATATATTTTCCACATAGATTGCTTTTCCAACCAACTCCTAGCTACGTCTTCTGAGTGACCTTTCCAATAGCCCATAGGACCATAGAAGATATTCGCAAGTTTAGAATCCATCATACATCTATACATTCTAACCTTCAACATATGAAAAAAAAAAAAGAAAAGAATGAGAACCTATCCACCCAGTCCTTATTCCATTCTTTTTTTTCTTTTTTTCTTTTTCTTTTTTCTTTTTTTCTTTTTTCTTTTTTCTTTTTTTTTCTTTTTTTTCTTTTTTTTCTTTTCGTATTCCTTAGTAGTAATTTAGTAGTAGCTTAGTAGTAACTTAGTAGTAGCTTAGTAGTAACTTAGTAGTAGCTAGTAGTAGCCTAGTAGTAACTTAGTAGTAGCCTAGTAGTAGCTTAGTAGTAACTAGTAGTAGCCTAGTAGTAGCTTAGTAGTAGCTTAGTAGTAGCTTAGTAGTAGCTAGTAGTAGCCTAGTAGTAACCTAGTAGTAGCCTAGTAGTAGCTTAGTAGTAACCTAGTAGTAGCCTAGTAGTAACCTAGTAGTAGCTATAGCCATCTACTAATGGCGTATCCAGCGCCTAGCATTCCACCACCAACGTAGAGTAACTCGCCAGTCTTCTGATTGTTTGAGGGTCGGTAGTAGTCAGATAAGCGGGGTTCTTTCATCCCTTCGAGCCGTTCTAGCGCCTTACGTAACTTATCGGATTGCACGAAGGCTTTGTTGGTATCTCTTTGAACGTTGTATGCGTCGCGTTCAAGACCTTCCTGATTTTGTGCAAAGTCGTATAATCTTTGACGTTCGGTTCTATACGCTGTCATTTCAGATTCTTGTCTTTCGATGGCCCTATCGTGTCTCTCTCGTTCTGTATCTATATCACCCTTTCCAATCATTCTAGCTAGTATGCCACCACCAGTAAATTCCGTCGCATTCAAAACAGCGCCGAAAACTGTCATAGCAATTGCTGCTGCCATTACGGTATGATCTTTTGTTTCTCAAGATACTGTTTCGCGTATAAGCTACCAAGTATCACGACAGTCCACTTTGCGTAATTCACTAGGGAAGAAGAAGGATCGCTAAGCATAGATTCCTTGGTAGTCTTCTTTACGATCCACCCAATACCAGAAGCGAGTCCAACAATTATAGATGCATCGGTTGCCGTCTTCATCAATTCCTTATCCATCTCGACATATATAAGTATGGTCTCGAGTCTTTAAGTGTTACTCCATGTCTAGTATCGTAAGCTTTGCCGGAGCTGCAGGTCGTGTCGTGCTAACGGCGGCAGCTCGCGTGTTGCCATCTACATACTTCTTGTACGCAAAGTACGTGCCAAACAATGTAGCGCCAGTACCGATGACTGCGAGGATAGTCAGGTTTTCGAACCGACCTTTCTCTACGTCAGTTTCTTTGGACGGTTCATTTTCACGTTCTATCTCCATCCTTTGAGCTTCTTTTGCACGGGCAGTGACCTTCTCCCAAGCTAATTTTCCTGCTGCAACGCGCTTTGGGTTTTTTACCTTAGTTGGTGCAGTCGTCGGAGGATTCGCAGTTATCTGATCCGTCTGTCCTTCCATCTTGCTTCGATATAGTAGGTATATGTGAAGGTTCAACAGTTGTACCAGGAATGACTACGTGGCCAGATACGTGGAATAGGACGCTAGCTAGAGCTACAAGGCGACCTGCCTTAAGCGATAGTAGGCCAGTCGCAGCACTGATCTCATTGCGGACTAGAGGGTCTTCTTGTAGGTCCTTTAGGAGGGCTTCTTGAGAATCTATTGGTACTAGGTAGGCAACTAGACGGGTAGCTAGACGCGTCACGCCGTCGACTAAGCCTTTCGTTACTTGCTGAGCTAGAACGGCCTGATACCTCCTATACAACTTGTCTACTTCTTTCTCAGGAAGTCTAGAGATGTCTCCTAGGGAAAAGTTCTTACCTAGGTATTCTTTCGTTACGCCTGTTGCAGCTAAGATCGAAAGTGATTCGCGATTGTCTGACACGACGTCTAGGTTGGTTGGTGGTGGGCCTGTTACATCCTCACCGAATATCTCGAGTATTTCTTTATCCATGATAATACGTTGTAGGTGCTGGGAGCTCTAACACTACCTCGAAAGGATGGCGGAGACAGAAGCACATGCGAGCGAACTTGTGGGCCTTGAGCTCCGAGGTCAACGTTTTCCTCTCATCCACCTTCAACCCACCACCGTAGTCCTCAAATAGTTCTTTGGCATCAAGAGCTGACGCTGTATGAAAGGCCACGACCACCGCCACGTTTTCTCGAAAATGTTTGCATATGCTTTTATACTGTTGAGTTAACACCCAAATAGAAATGCCTATGTGACGAGCGGAAAAGGCCATCTCCACGAGCTTATCGGTTCTCAGCTTTACATCCTTCGATGCAGCGCAATCGTCGAGTATCAAAAGAGTATTGGTTCCTGCCCAAAAGGTGGAACAAACTCGTAGCGCGGCATTGATGGCATCCTGCGGTGGTGACATGACGAAGAAACGAGGATCTCGATTTGCAAATCCACGATAGGTTTTGTTGTGGGCATACGTAGGACAAATCAGTACTATGTAATCGAACTTACCACGAAATGATCCACGAAGTTGTTCTATGAGGAACGCAGTCTTCCCACAATTCGTTGGACCGACTATGAGTGCGTTGAACGGTACGTGCTCTACGAGAGAAGCCATCAGTATAATATACTCTGCAGAGATCTGTTCAATATCGTGACCTGAGCATCCGCAAGGACATAGATGTGCATTTTCACATTTCCACTTCCCTTCGCAGTTCTATGTATGCGAATGTCGATGTCCTTTCCACTGCCGGTTTGTGTCAAGCCATCACCATGAACGGTGGAATCTTTCGCTGTGCGACAATCGATTAGGATAGCGAATCTATTTTCAAAGAACTTCTTTGGAGTCATGGAAGTATTGGGTGTACCAAACCAGCCTTTTGCAGCCTCCCAGAAATCTAGGGGAAGCATGCCGCTTGGAAAGAGTCTGTTGGGAATCCCGTTGACATCTACTTCTACCTTCAAACTATCTGGATTCGAGAATGCTTCACTATCTCGCGTGCCAATGGTAGGTGGATCTATGAATAGTAGAAGTAGTCCAGCAAAGGATCGTCGTGGAACGTTGACGTTTTGAGATATCAAAGTATCGGATGTTTTAGCGATATCTACTGTCTTGAAGTGAACAGCGTAGTTGTATAGGAATGCAGTACCTATTTCGTATTTGTGAAGTGCACTACTAGCCAGCGTTCCGTCCCTGATTGCTTCGTACTCTAGTTGGATGTTGGTAAGTTGGTACGTACCTATCTTCGTCGTATCCGATCCAATTACGACCTCGGTGGCATTCGCTAGAGTCAACTCGAATGTAATGGTATTTTCTAAGGCATATGTATATAGAACTCCATGTTGTGTCAGAATGTCGACATCTAATGGAATCCTATATTTGGAACCACACGCAACTAGGAGCGCGTTGTCTGCAGCAGACGAAGTACTTTTATCACCAGCTTTCGATCGTAGCTTGTTTACGTTCTCTGATTGAATGCCTTGTTGTACTCTCGACTCTCTCTCCTGCGTAGATAGGTATACATCGGAGTACGTTTGTAGGAGGTCTGGCCTGACAAGGTCTTCTACTGTTTCAGCTCCCATCCTACAGATTCTACGTATGACCAAGCAGCGTCCAACGTTCGAAACGACTCTGTTATTCGCATGTCCACCAGATAGTACGATGTCGACCAATAGCGCTAAGCTACCAGGTACTAGTACTACACCTTCTGCTAGCTTTGGGACTTCTACGTATAGAGTCTCACCTGGATTGGCAGATGATCGAGTGAAAGTTTTCCTATACAAGTCTCGTGGAGCCTTGAGTGCATGAGGCTCTCTTCGTGCTTGTGTGGGATCCAACTTTGATGATATCATGTTGAATATACGTATATATATAGTTATGTCTAACATGGCCTTTGATGGGAGGTATGAGGAAAGACCTGGTGGAGCTGAAAGAGGAAAAGATTACGATGATGACGACGCTATCGATGTGGAGGAGTGGAAAGCGATGAAGTTTTCAGAAGAGTCAGGAGAAATGGTCCCAATGAAAACCAGACGCAACTACACCCTAGAAGGTGCTAGACCGAAGGATCAGGAAACCTCGTTTTCTATGAATGATTACATAGATTCGATCACGGATCCGGAATCGAACGTTTCTAGATATCAAAGAATCATGAAAAATCTTGAAGATGAGAAACCTCCTAAATTCAGCGCTAGAAACGTGGTCTTCGAACAAGGCTTATCAGACGATGCGAAACAGGAGATGTTCGAGGCCGTCTGGGAACGATATCCAGATGTGGGAATTCGAGGTGGCCATCTCGAGATGGCAACCATGTCTGACGGTAGAGTCGCTATCCACGAGTATGGAAGCAAAAATAAACCTATCCCCTTGACCACCACGAAGGGCGAGTTATATGCCAGGATTGGGAAAGGTCTCAAAGAAGTCCTAGGACCTCCGAGGGTAGAAATGGTAAAGCAAGTCATAGTAGCTGAAGATCAATTGAGTGAGAGGATCGAACGAAATGAGGAAATACTCAAAGACCCTACGTCTACCGAAACTCAGAAAGAAAACGCTACTAATGAAATAAGAACCGATCGGGAGGAACAAGCAGTCCTAGAACAAATAGAAGAAGCTATGGTAGAACGTATGCCACTTAGGGATCGTATAAGAACCATCTTCAAGAAGTATGGAGTCAGTATAATTAGCGTGGTAGCTGCGGTAAGTACTGTGATCGGCGTAATAGTTTCCAATCTGACAAAGGCAGTTCCCGAGATAGTACCGGGAGTTGGAGATGCTGCCAAAGCAGCTGCTAAAACAACTGCCAAAGCCTTAAAGGCAATGGGTAAAAAGTTAGAGGAGATTCTACCTAAGATGATTGGGCCAATTGCGAGTTTCGTATTTAGTATGGCTGCTGACGTTGTTGGAGTCTTAGCAAACAACATTTGGTTGTTAATCGTAGCAGCAGTGGTCTTCGTAGTGGAGCAATACAAACGCCGTTAACGAAACAACGTCCATGCAATTCCAGCTGCGGCAATGGATGTTACTGCGAGATTAATCTCATGTTGTGGGACAGCCTTTGGTACAGGAACTCGTTTCTCGTGCGTCTCGAGAGGCGGTATTAATTTCTTATCTGGTGGTCCTTCCATAGGAGGAGGTGGGCGTCCTTTGACTTCTGCATTGATGTCGTTAGTGCCTAGCATCATATCTTTCGTAGCTTTCGGGGTTGGATTCCTATAGCCATCTTTCTTACCAAGATAGTACACTAGATTGCTTGGCAATAATCGCACACCTATAGCTATTGCTAGATCGAGCCTCTTATGCGTCGTCGTTATAGCAGTAAGATAGTTTTTGTAGCTCACCACTAAATCGTTTTCGAGAATAGCGCCTTCGACTAAGCTCTTAAACTTTTCTTTGACGTTGAAACTATCTATGATGGATTCGTTAAGATCGTTTTGAGCGCCTAGAATACAATATCCAAAAGCTTCGACAGATCGATTCAATCTACCTAATCCAGCATCCGTCAAACCCTTTCCGATTGGTGGCGTAAACCAATTGTATTGTTTACCTTCGTGTTCATCGTTTCGAATAAAAGATATCAGAGTTCCCTGGTCCTCCTTACCTCCTTGGTCTGCAAACAAAGTATCACTCGCTGGCCATGTGGTTGCTTTGTCGTAGCTTCGGCCCCCGTGGGCAGTTACGTATCCGTTTACGTAACCCGTCGGTCCCGGGTACAACATGAATACGTCTCCTAATCCGTGATTCCTACCTCCGTGCCATCGGAAGTCTGGTTTTCGAGATATGCCAAATTCGATGCACAATCTCTCAAGAGCTGATTTGCTGTAGAGGTTATCGAGTTGCTTGAAAGCACTGTCACTAGGTAGAGGGCAACCAAGTTCATGTAGAATTCTTCGTATAGTGAAATAAACATGGAATCGTAGGAAACCCTGAACGACTGGTGGATATGTTTTGAAAGTAGGGTCGAACAACGATACTCCACATCCGGAAGTCGCACACCACGTTGCGAAATTCAATTGTTGAGGCCAATATTTGAAATCCGAACCATGTAACCAATGGTAGGACTCATTTGCTGTCGTATGCTTTACAACGATCTCCTTGAATACATTTGGAACGCCTGCTTTGAACTTCTTCGTTGGGGTGACATATATCCATAGATTAGTGAGATCAATATCTTGTGCCGGTCCAGTAGAAGGAACTGCTGTAATAAGATATTTCGCACTCTTATCTAGGGTCAACGTAGATGGGAAACCATCAACCATTCCCTGCAATGCGTCATCGATGCGTTTTCGAATATCCACTGGTACGAGACCGGTAATGTACCAATGTCGTCCACCATCGAAGAACACAATCCTAGTCTCATATGTCGAATCATCGTGTATGTCCGACGCCGTCGTCCTAGCTAAGAACATCTCAAAGTCCGCATGGGGATGTTTCTTCTTTAAGACCTCAAAAGCCTTTTCATTGCGAGGTTTGATGTAGTCGCCCCAATCACCTTCGAAATGAACTTTATGAGACATGTTGAAGCTATACATACATATAGTTATACCTTTAATACGTAATGGCGATCCTTAATGTCACCACAACATTGGCCGACCATACTGTCTACTTCGACAACCCTATTCTCATACAGAACATTTCACTACTCGAGGTTACTATCGAGAACAGTTGGTGGAACCTAACAGAGAAGGCTTCGTTCAAGTGGGACATCAAAGGTGTTATGTTCCCATACGAAATTGAGCCGGGGGCTTATACTCTACATTCGATCAGGCCCTCGTTCGACCCCCCAATTGAGGCTGGCATTATTAAAGTAAGGTACCTACCCACTAGAAAAGGTCGGACCCTAAAGGTAAAGCAACCAATCAAGTTCAGTAAAAATCTCTGCGAGCTGTTAAGTATCGAAGGGAACGAAGAAGCAGATGGTAACGTATCGCTCAAAGTGGGAGAATACGATCTGGTGATCAAAGGTATCCACACAATGTATGTCCACTGCGATGTGGTGGATTCCAGTTTCTCGCTACTAGAAGGAAAGCGATCGAAAGTTCTGTCTAGTTTTAAAGTACGAGGCAGCTGGTTTGATGTAAATACATATTCTATGACACCCCCACCACCTATCAAAGCTCTAGGGACAATGCAAAGCAGCCTTCGTCTGACAATTCGTGATGAGAAAGGCAACGTGGTAGACTTCCGTGGTCGACCTCTACGATACGTGTTGAAGCTTGACTAAGTTATACGTATAACGTACAATGGAAGACGATTCGATTCAACCGTTTCCATCAGCACCAAGTATCTATCCACCGATTGCTAGTGACACTGGAAAGAACTTTAGACTACAAACGATCTGAGACACGCTTTCGGACATCGAAGTTCAAGAAAGGCACTACGAAGGTGTGCGCAAGAAATATGCACGTTCTCAAGGAATAGTTCATGGTATCGCAGTGGTAACTGGAGGTCTATCTGTGATCTTATCTGGATCTGGATTGGGCGCAGCGTTGACTGGGGTTGGAATAGTGATTGGTCTACCACTTGGAGTTATTGGTGGGCTATGTGGATTAATTTCAGCATCTACGACCATTGGAGCTAAGAAGTTAGGAATGAAGGTTTCTAAGCATGAAAGGACAACTATGTTGGCAAAGGCAAAAATCAATACGATTCGCGATCTAGTATCGAAGGCCTTACGCGATGAAAACATATCCGACTCCGAATACAGTCTCATCCTGAACGAAGCGAATAAGTATGAGATCATGAGGTCTGAAATTCGTCGTGAGACTTCCATAGGTGAAAAAAGTCCGGATCGGGTTCGAGCCGAACTCAAACAAGAAGTGCAAAAGGAAATGCGAGAAAAACTTGGCAGCTTAGTAGGGTAAGAATCAACGTTTCCTTGAGGTTGGTGGAGGCCACCTCAACGAATGCAAGAATCTCCTTGAGCTCGGCGATCCCGGGACCTTGAAGCGTCATGGCGTTGGGTTCTTCGAGATCCTCGATGTCTAGTGCGATCGTAGGTCCTACGAACGTGGGTTCTAGATCCTCATCCTCGAGATCCTCATCCTCATCATCCAGATCTTTAGGTAAGAGGTCTGTCTCCTCTACGTCTGGTGTGGATGGTTCCTCGGCCTTCGTATTCGAATCAGCGATCTGCTTGCCTAAATCTTTCTTTGGTCCCACCTTTCTTGGATACGAGCGGCGGCCGCATACTAAGCAAAGCTCGGAACTCGTACGACATCCTTTGCCGCACTTCGAGCATGGCACAAATAGGGCACAGCCTTTTGAGATCTGGAAGTTGTGCTGGGCACAGAACTTCGATGTCTTCGAAATCTGCTTTGGGCATTTCGAGTCCTTCCCTCGCATCAACCAATCACAAGTTATTGCGGCGTCTACGTTCGAGTTCTTCTTCGACATGTTCGATCTGTATGGTGTTAATGCGTACTAAGATGACAACGTAAGCTAGTATTGTGGAATAAAGAATATATACTAATACCATTTGGTGGTGATATACAGTATAATAATCATTACTTTAACAGATACTCAAGTTTGGATTTTAGATGTAAGCCACGAATTAGCCGTTTTGGTAAATAGGTAATAACTCGTAGTGACCTCCCCGTCTTCGCAGGTCTCGCATTCTCCACAATCGCAGTAGTCATACCCTGGGACGGGCTGAAAGTGCTCAGTTAACCACCTATTGATATCGTAAAACCCACTTATGTAGGCGTTGAGCCTCATACAATTGAAGTCTCCACGCTCTATGATGGGCTGAAAGTACTCAGCTAGCCATTTAACGACAGCGAGATGACCATGCTTACTGGCAATGAATGTAGCATCTATGACCCATTCATCCTCTACAATGGGTTGAAAATACTCAACTATCCATTTAGTTACATCAAGATGACCGTGTTCACTGGCAATGAGTATGACATCAATAACGCATTCACCATCTATGTAGGGTTGAAGGTACTCAACTATCCATTTAGCGACATCAAGATGGTCATTCCTACAGGCATCTAGTATGGCATTAATGGAGTTATTATGATAATAATCTACGATGGGCTGGAAGCGTTTAGCTATCCACTTAACGACATCGAGGTTACCACTCCTACCGGCGTCTAGTATAGCATCATCATAGCATTCGTCAATTGCAGAAATACTGAACTTCCTAACTAAGCCGTCTCGATCGGCGTCGTCTTGGGCGGCCTTGAGACCTAGGGTGAGTACTCGCGTGCGGAACTCTTGGTCTACGTTTTTGTAGCGCGCGAGAGATGCGGCATCGTTCAGACGCTTTGACGTCCTTGTGACGCTCGCGAACGACGCAGGACCTGCGTGCTCTACTATCTTGGTCAAGATTTCTAGGGGGAGGTACGATATATAATCCATAGTGAAAGAGATCGATATAACTATATGCTAATCATATCTCTAATAGGTTTGCACTTTTGGATTTTTAGGTGTAAGAATGTCTAGTGACAATCTTGGCAACACTGTGTATAAAGTAGTATGTAAAGTGGGCGTTCTGGAAAAACTTGGGAACAAGTTGTGCAAGGAAGTCAAAAAGTGGATTTCTGGTAAATGACCCTGCGGCAAAAACTCAGTCAAATGCCCAAGGGGAATGGGGGGATAAATAGACATAAATATCATTATCAATGTTGCCGTTCATGATATTATCAGTTTATTTCATGGATAACTTATATCTAAAGAATAACAAGTTTACTGACAATAAATGTTTACCACGGCTCTGAAATAGTCCAACACCGGCGTTTATCATTATAATCACAATATGGGCTCCTGCCACAATCCTTTACGGAATAAGAACATATTCTGGGATATAATTCTGGCTATTACATTGTAATCTGTTTTCAGGAGCAAAAAAAATCGGCAGGTGTTATTTACTAAAACAATCGAGTAACGTAGTAATCTCAGTCGACTGTCAAGCAGTCACGGTAGAATCTGCTGTCATAATGATAACGCACCATTAGTCTTCGATTTCCATGCACAAGGAATGGTGAAATGAGAACTTTACTGAAGGTTTTTACTATGTCTGATATAGTGTACCGCAGTGTTTGTTTCCCGCATTATCGCAAGTTGGACTATTTTAAAATTCCCGCCATTTTTTGCATGCAATACTACCTGATAATTACTGTTACTAAATACCTAATACATAGTTTAAAATACCTATGATGTGAACAAAATCCAACCAATTAGAACTGAAATTAATTGGTGACGGTGGTCTTTCCAAACTTTTTTAACAATGTAGTTAAATAACACAAAGATAATTTCTACATTTGCCGCCGGCAGGAAAAAGTTGAAAATTGAAGCAAAATGCTTTGATTAATAACACAACAAAAGTCGACTACTAAATTTTACTTCACTGTTTATAATTTGTACATGTTACAAAGCCTCACGGTAGGGAATTTGCATAGCTTAGCGGTGGAAAATAAAATGTTATTCCGCCGTTCCGGGAACCGTCGAGCCGTCGAGCCGTCAAGCCGTCAAGCCGTCAAGCCGTCGAGCCGCAAATTACACCATCCGAGCTTTCCATGAGTCAAATGCGAATTTTTTTATTTAAATCATTCAAAATACATTTAATCAAAGCGGTTGCTATTAAAAAAAATAACACATACTTCGTGAAAACATGGCGGCTTGGCGTGCAACGCTCACCAACGAAGACGAAGACATGTGTATGTCGTGTTTTACCAATACAAAATATTGTTGCATTGGTTACCAAATGCCAATTTGCAAGAAATGTTGTGAGGTCGAAGGGAATAACAACACTCGTGGCTGGGACGGAGAATAATACCAAGGCAACTGCAAAGTAAGAACTCAGAGGATAGTGAGAAAGCAAAGTAAGTATTATTTTAACAGGCTGCTCATTTTATTAAAACTCATGTGGTAGGTATTTATAATATATGGACGCACGTGTTTACTCTGAAATAAAATAATCTTACCCATAATGCAATTCGAACGGATATCGGTCTTAAAAAACAATATTCAATAAACATTATTTGATGTACACATTATTTTCGTTCCACAGTGTAAACATACGATTTGTCATGATCAGCCCTATTTTGTTTACAGACAGATTTAGAAGAAACCGGAAAAAATCGTACCGGTAAATCGCGCGTACTTCGCATTTATATTAACTTCCAATTCCAATAGAGGTTTTGCACCACCACGTGATGGCAGCCATGTTGGTGGCCAGAACAATGAGATTTGTTCAATCATGTGAAAAATTTAATCTCAAAGGAATAACATTCTATTGTTCTGGCCACCAACATGGCTGCCGTCACGTTGTGGTGCAAAACCTCTATTGAGTTGGGCTCATGGAAATTACGGCGTTTGATCGGGGCCTTAGACACATGAGGAATTAGGCTCGCCAAATTATTGCCAACAGTGGAGAAATAGTCATTTAGAGCATTGGCAATGTCATGGACATCTCTGATATCAGAATCACCGATACATGTAGTTAATTTAGAGGGTGCACACAGTCTGCTAGGTTTGAGTGTAATTAGTTCCTTGATGCCTCTCCTAATTGCTTTAATATTGCTATTATTGTTTGTGAAATAATTATTGTAGTAACTTTCTTTACTGACTTTGAGTAATTTATTCAGTTTATTCCTGTATAATTTATATTTGAAAGTGTCGTACGGACTTTTAGTTTTTAAATTTTTTATTGAATAACTTATTTTTAATCTGGATTGAAACTTTGATTGCAGGTGTAATCCCGGCAATGTTTGGAATTCAATTTAATCTGTCTTTTACTTATTTTTTAAGAGGAGCATGTTTATCAATAATATTGGTGACTGTTACATAAAAACTATTAAAAATAGTATTGGCATCATCAATTTTGAATTTATTTAAATATGAATAAGTTTAAATTACGATAAAAGTGGTGTTCTTTTCTAAGGTGGTACGACAAGCCCCAGTAAAACGGTTTTAAGATACGATCGATAAAACATCTGTTGAAACTGATCTTGAAATTGTTTAGTTGAATGGCATTTCTGAACGAAGTCAACTGCTCTCTCGCGATACTCCGATAGCGATTGTTATGCTAATTGTGTACCAACCATGATTTCAGGCCGCTTTGTGTCAGGAACAGTTGATCTCTGGTTGACACATTAATGACAATGAATGGATAACGTGCAGTAAGTATCGATATATGCTTTTAATATCTTTCAACTCCTTTTAAAAATATTTTCAGGCCATTTCAAACGATTTCAATAGCGGTTTCAACAAATGTTTGACCGAGAGATTTATCAATATAACAATAATGTACTGCTGTTCTTTGGTTAGTTTTCTCATCATAATATTGTGAGCGATCTTTGGTTGTTTACTTGAATAGACAGCTGTAAACACGATATCTGCAGGTGGGGAATGTGGATTCAACAAGGGTTTGATTCTAACAAGGGTGTCACATTGAAGGGAGAATTCAGAACATCACCAGTGAATACAATACAAACAGCGCGAGAATGCCTGCACGGGAATAATACGTGACTGCGGTGATGGAATTGTAAAGCGCGAAAAGCGTGAAAATTGAAAAAAAAAACGCTTCAAAAGTTTGCAAGAAATGAACACATTAAAGACACTGTCAACCACAGTGCTTTTTGTGCTGTATTAGGCCCGATGCAAACGTCGAACTTTTCATGCGTCGAACGCAATTGCAACGGTTTGGTGCATGAAAACTTCGACATCTGAATCGGACCTTTTCGCAGCCTTCACGACGAAACATGTTTAAGGTGACTCGCGGTATTGTAACGGCCAATAGGCATTATAAAGATTCGTACTTTTCAGCGGGAAGTTTTTGGCAGATCTCTGAGATATTTTGGGCCATGTATTTCCTGATATTGAAGAAAAGTATAGACACCAAACACAATTCCAAGATATATTAACATTTTTGGAGATATAAGTGCTTCTTTCTACCCATTATTTTGACGTAAAATGCGAAAAACTAATAAAAAACGAAGCGATATATTTGTTTAAAATTGTTGTTATAGATTAACTAACCCATGAACGTTGTTGGTAACGAGTTTCAATAAAATCGATGGAATGAAAACTTCTACAGCAGAAGAGATATAGAGGATATTGCATGGCCGCGCGGAAATACGAATTTAATTTCGAGTGTAGTGACATATCTGACTTACGAGTGAGTCTTCGAAGAGTAATATATTAATGTTCTGTTCAATATATAAACATCCATGGAATACCAAACTTTTCAAAAACAATTTAATTTAGCTTAATTTGTTAATAACTGAAAAGCAACACTTGCACTTTCTAATATAATGTAACTACTACACTTCCAATTTCAAAACAAGGTACCTTTTCTAAGACATTTAAGATACTTCTTAAACTAGCAGAGAAGGAGGGCTAATAAAACAAAATGTTTGAAAAATGTTTGTTTATTCCTCATTTTACTGTTTTTCTTGGCTGCTTCCCGGCTGTGTGACTCGATACACATAACTCGGCGAAACTAGTGATTTAGTATTCTTTCACTTCAATGTCACTTTTCAAAATTATGTCGCCCATCGCAAGTCTCTTTGTTCCAGGAGGGTCTGACAAACGGCTGACAAACGGCCTGAAAAATAACAAATTTGTTTTTTGTCGGTCAAACATTGTAAATTTTGTCTAGTAATGATTAACTAGGGCTAACTGACAAATGGCCAAAATTTTAACTAACAACTGACATGTACATGTAGCTTGGGGGGAGGGGGGGGGGGGGGTGTGGGTGGCAAAACATATTTTACTTAGTTACTTCTCAGTTAGTTTAAGACGATAGTTTGGTCATAGACATAGACATAGACATAACTTTATTTGGACCTTGTAGATTGAACTACATCGGTAAATATCCAAATAACAATAATATTTATATTACCTTAATTAAGTTAAGTTAACATAGCTATATGATATTTACAACACGGGTTCAATTATTTGTTCCTAACTTCGAGACATTCGTAAATATATTTTGCCATCATTTTTTGTACCGTATATGGGAGATTGATCATTAGTAAGAATACCTCGTCATCACTCAAGTATTTTAAGTTTCTTTTTAGAGCTTTTTCTAGGTCTTTAAAAAAATAATTGCGTCTTGTGACATAGAACTGGCATCTTATTAAGAAATGTTTTTCGTCTTCTGGTTCTTTAAAACATTTTGGACAAATTCTTTCTTCTGGTTTTTGGTAGGGCCTTTGATGTCTACCCGTTTCAATTTGAAGACAATGATTACTGATACGAAGTTTTGTGCTATTCTGTGTTTAATGTTAGAGATATTGACCAGGTATTCTTCTTGATTGTGGTCTGTTTTGAATATTCTATACGTTCTAAGTTTATTACTTTGTGCCGAATCTCTGCGTTCATCATTGTGAATTTCCTCAGTCCAAGTTTGAAATTCAATATCACAGAGTCTTTGTTTCATTTGTCTAAGTGTTAGTTTCCAATCAGTACTCGTTTGAATTGCATGGTTTTCATACCAAATATAGCCATATCCCATTCTCTCAATTACATATTTGAGTTTTTCTGTCCAGCTGAGCGGGTGATTACAATAAAGACCATCAAGTATCACCTGATCCGAAAGCTTTGTTTTATCTGACATCCTGAATTTTGACCAGAATTTGATACTTCTATGAATTGCGTCAATTGTTATAGGTAATCTGCCTAATTCCGCTCTGCATGCGTTATTTGTAGCTGTCTTATTAACTCCAAGTAATATTTTACAGAATTTAAGGTGCACCAGTTCGGCTGGGTCTTTGTCAGCTTTTTTCTTTATATCTACTGCCCATATTTCACTGCCGTACAGTAATATGGGTTTAATAAGTGTGTCAAATAATTTGATCGTTAACGTAATATCAGATCTAAAATATCTACCCAAATCTCTGCGTAATTTAAACAATGCTTTGAGTGCTATTTTCTTCAATTCCTGCCTTGCTAAATTGCCTTGATAAGTCATACCGGCTCAATGACAATGTTTGGCTCCCCCCCCCCCCCCCCCCCCCCCCTACCCCCACTTGAAATTTCGCTGCGCCTCCCTGTGTTCTTTACACCATCGTAGTCCAAAATGCATTATGCTGTTGAGCCAAACCGTGTTGATAACCGCTTGTGGAGAGCTTGTTCCTAAAATCATTTGTCAAAGAGAATTTACATTTCCTCATCTGTAATGGCCGTTGTAGCTCTTGGTGTATTGCCACGTCCTTGCTTTTTCAGCTATTTTTTTGCTTTCAAGGTTTCTCTAATTCTCATGAATTCCGGCCGGGGTCAAAGAAACGTATCTTGCCGTAAAGAAAAATTCCTCTTAGAGATGCGACGGTTCATATTCCTTACCGCATTTCGTTCCCTGGTAAACTGACTGATATATTTATTAAGTTCTTCAGGCGGTATCTTTTCCAAATCCCTGGTTTCTTTGTGCTCTTCTTTCAGAAACTTCAGATCTAGATTGAGGTCGTAGGCGTTAAAACAGTAGTTTGTCATGGTGTTAAACTATCGATTACGGGGTAGATTTGGAATCGGCGATCATATTTGCCCGAGGTTTTGCAAGAAATTGGCAAAACATAATATTGTGCGATAACATTTATTTAATATAATAACATCGATGAAATACCAATGTATCTCTCCTTCGAAAAAGTGATATCATCAGACGTGAACAATTACATGTTATTTTCACTTGTGAAGATATCACTATTACTATGGTTATTCTCTGGCGCGCCAAGGGCTGGTTGGTTTGTGACAGCTTTTCGAGAGGAAGATTTACCGAACTGGGATATTATGAATCAGGAATGTCTCCAAGAAAAACAAACAGACAGCTAAGATTTATCAGCGTTTCGGAAGAAGATGTAAACAAGCTGATTCCTCAGGAGGAAACTGATGAAAACACGAAGAGAAAAACGGGCAATAAAATCGAGAAAGCGGACGGATAAGAATGACTAGAAGAATGACGACAGGTCAATTTTTAAAAGCGCCATGCAATTTTGAATTGATGTAAATATTAAAAAATCTAAACAAAATCTTTGGGGCCGTTCGCGAGTATGTTGTAGGCAAACGTATTTTGTGATAAGATGTGCAATTTCAATTCGTTTCATGAATACGTTTTTGCGCACTGAGGTCGCAATGTAGGTGGTTGAAACATTCAAAATCACTCCTAGCTTTCTAATTATGCGCAAAATCGCAAATTTAATAAGCTTGTTTGCAAATTCCTCACGTCTATTCAGTCACCCGTTCAAAGCACTGAATATGTATTTTCATTTGAGTTATAGTCACGATGAGGGAAAACATTTAAGGTGTGCTTTCAGTAAGAAAATATATTGAACTGTTTTGTTTTGTTGTAAGCTTTTTCATTTACTTTTAAATTCGAAACCAAAAGTCGAAAAATGTCCCCAAAACTATAACCCTTCCAATTTGCTAATTTTCTCAATGTAAATACACGTGAAGAATTTGAAAGCACGCTGATGAAATGTAGGATTTTGCGTATAATTAGAAAGTTCGGAGGAGAAAAGGCCCGGAGTGATTTTGAAGGTTCAACCAGCTATACTTTCCGACCTCAGTGCGCAAAAAGTATTCATGAAACGAAATGAAATTGCACATGGTGTCACAAAATATGTTTTCCTATAACACTTTCGCGAACGAAGCCAAAGTTTTCGTTTAGATTTTAAAATATTTCCATCAATTAAAAATTGGGCTGGCGCTTTTCACCAAATATTCACAATTAACCTTAGCTGCTTGATGTACGTAGTGATATACTCCGTCCTCCTTCTTCGATTTTCTTGTAGTTTCCAGTAGTTTCCCATGGTGTTAAACTGTAGATTACCGGGTAGAATTGGCCTTTTTTGTTTACAAGAAATTCTCGAACATAATATTTTAGGGTAACATTTATATCTCTTTTGCTGTAGAAGTTTCCATTCCATCGATTTTATTGCAACTCGTTAGCAGCAAAGTTCATGGGTTAGTTAATCTATAACAACAATTTTAAACAAATCTATCGCCTCGTTTTTTTAGATTTTCGCATTTTACTTCAAAATATAATATCTCCAAAAATATTATGTATCTTGGACTACTGTTTGGTGTTTACTTTTGAAAAATATCAAAGATCGGCGACCAAAATTTCCAGCTGAAGTGCGAATCTGTATGATGCCAATTCGACTGTCACAATACCAGCGAGGCATCTTAAATCTACTTACCGAAAATATATTTTCGCTACCGAGTCAATCATAGGAAGCGAATGTAATATGTTCAAGATTTTCTGAAGCACCCATCACGTTTTGTTCAAATAAAACGTTTACCTTAATGCACATCTAGTCAATATTATTCTATACAAATATCTTACAGCCGGCGAAAATGGCAGATACATTGATTTGTTTTTCACTCTCTCACCAATTAACGGCCAAAAACAGCACCAGCGAGGCTATAAAATATTCCCAGCAAAAGATTAACGTCAAGGATATAGTAAAGTATTTCTAAGAGCGAAAATGCCTTAAAACGTTGAGTAGTATACAAACTAGCGGTTCTGGCCCACGTTGTATTTTTTTGTTGTATTTTATGACATCTCACCCTTCGGGTTCGTTATCATAAAATACAACAAAAAAATGCAACGTGGTCCAAAACACGCTAGTTTAGATACTACTATAGTTTATTTATTGTATTTTTACGTTATATTAAGAGATCGGTTTCTACCGCTTTTTTCCGGATTAAAGCAGTTTTGTTGTACTATTTTTAATCGTATTTTTACATTTCAACGTCCTATTAGAGAAACGTGTTTATAAGGTATTATTTACTACTATAGTTCATTTATCGTATTTATGCATGACATTAAAGGATTGTAGTTATAGGTATTATATCAGGGCTAAGCATATATTAACATCTGTTCGAACACTTGGTTTATAGTGAATTTATTGTATTCTAACACCCTATTAGAGGAGTGTTGCTATTAGATATTATAACATATATTGTCATAATCATTATTTACTATTATAGTCCATTCATCATATTTCTACACCATATTAGATCAAGGTATTACATTTCAAAACCCTATTAGAGGAGTGTGATTACTAGGTATTATTTACTACTATAGTCCATTCATCATATTTCTATACCATATTAGATCAAGGTATTACATTTCACCACCTTATTAGAGGAGTGTGGCTATAAGTTTATTATATCATGGCTGAGCATACACTAACATTTGTTCGAGTACGTCCTTTAAAGAACTATTTACGTGGATGGAAGATGGATATTCCTGATGATAATCCTATGGGAGCGGATCCAGCCGTTTTCCTTGCTGATGTACGTAAACAAACTACCGAAAAGTTTAAGGAAGAACTACGAAACCACAATACCTTTAAGGCCCAATTAGCTTTAAACATAACTTTCGTACTCGATAAACCTGATGGTTACGTATATGAGACAGCCACCTTCTATAGCACACAATCTGTTTTGGTCAATATCGCTGGGATCCGTGGTGTAATAGTAGACGCACATGCTCAGATATACAACCAAATTGAGAAGTGGATCAGTCGTGGATCGAATTGGGTCATAGATAGAGTCAATATTCTATGGTTAAACATCGCTAAATATCAACCGCTACGTGGAGGTTCATATTTACCACTACCTGAAGAAATAGCGAATAAGAAAGCTGTGATCAATGTAAACAACAAAGATGATCACTGTGCACTTTGGTCGATATGTGCAGCAACGTTTCCAGTTAATAAGCATCCTCAAAGGACATCAAAGTATCAAATAGATATGGTGAAATGCAATGGGGTGGACTCACCAACACCAATCTCACAAATACCACTTCTAGAGAAGCAAAACAACATTTATATTAATGTATATGGATGGGATCCAAAGGAAAAGTGCTTAATCATATATCATATCTCAAAGAAGACTTTTTCGAAGTACATCCATCTACTACTTATAGAAGACCCAAAGAGTGGTAAACAACACTATTGCTGGATAAAGGACTTCAACAAACTCCTATTCGATCAGACAAAGTACAAACATAGGAAACACTTCTGCGAACGATGTATACATGGATATTCCAATGAAGCTCTTCTTGAAAAGCACATTACGGAGTGTAATGGTATCAATGACAAAGCCATACGCATTGAAATGCCTACCAATAAGAACAACGAAGTCTCATTCCAGAATATACACAAGCAGCTCAAAGTAACCTATATTATCTATGCAGATTTCGAGGCATTAATCACTAAGATTGAAGGACCTGCTCAAGACCCAAAGAAGAGCAACACGCTTAAAACAGAAGAACATATTCCATGTGGATTTTGCTATATAGTTGTACGTTCTGATGGTTATAGTGAACCACCTGTACTATATAGAGGTAGGGATGCTATAGAACGTTTTCTACGATATATGCAAGAGGAAGAAGCGAAGATCAAAGCCCAAAAGGCTAAACCGCTATGTTGTCATGGAAAAACTATAAGGCTTATAATAGCGTCACAATTTGTCATATCTGTCAGAAGCCATTAGTTGGTGATAGAGTACGTGATCATTGCCACATCACAGGTGAGTTTCGAGGCGCAGCACACAATACCTGTAATCTAAAATTACGTGCTTTTCCTACCATCCCAGTCGTATTCCATAATCTTCGTGGATATGATGCTCACCTAATAATGCAATCCATATCCATAACATTAGGTAAGATATCTTGTATTCCAAACAATATGGAGAAATACATTTCATTCTCACTTGGTAACCTAATATTCATTGATAGCTTTCAATTTCTACCATCATCTCTTAGTACATTGGTATCAAGTTCAGAATCAGACACATTTCAACAAATTGTAAAATATACATCTAATCAAGAGAAAGCCAATCTATTAACTCGTAAAGGAGTATATCCATATGAGTACATGGATTCGTGGGATAGATTTGCAGAGACTTCTCTACCACCGAAATATGCGTTCTATAGTAAACTAACTCTAGAGGACATATCCGATGAAGATTACGAACATCCAATAAAAGTTTGGAATGTATTCGATTGTAAGACATTAGGTGATTATCATGATCTTTATCTACAAACTGATGTACTTCTTCTAGCAGATGTGTTCGAGGACTTTCGTACAACATGTATACAAAACTATGGATTAGATCCCGCACATTATTATACGAGTCCAGGACTTTCATGGGACGCTTTATTAAAGATAACTGGAGTGAAACTCGAACTATTAACTGACTATGACATGTATCTATTCATTGAGAGAGGTCTACGTGGTGGCATATCTATGGTATCACAACGTTATGCCAAAGCAAACAACCAAAGTATACCCGATTTCGATCCAAATAAGCCATATAGCTACATACTATATCTTGATGCCAATAATCTATATGGTTGGGCAATGAGTCAATATCTACCAACAGGAGGATTTGAGTGGTATACACCAACAGAAGAACAAATAACCAACCACGCAATGGATTCAGATAAGGGTTATATCCTTGAAGTTGATCTCGAATATCCTCGAGAACTTCACGATACACACAACGACTATCCACTAGCTCCCGAGAGAATTCAGGTGAATAAAGATTTGTTCTCAGAGTATCAGACCAATCTATTTGAGGAACTATATAAAGGTAATGGATCTTCGAAAGTAGAAAAACTTGTACCTAACCTATATAACAAAGAACGATATGTGCTCCACTACCGCAACCTACAATTGTATCTATCTCTTGGTATGCGTTTGATAAAGATCCATAAGGCACTACGATTCGACCAATCACCATGGATGGAACCATATATACGAATGAATACAGAGTTACGAAAACAAGCGAAGAGCATCTTCAAGCAGGATCTATACAAACTGATGAACAATAGCGTATTCGGAAAAACAATGGAGAATCTACGTAAGCGTGTAGATATCCAATTAGTGCGTGCATCAGAAGGAAACAAACTACAACGTCTATTGAATGAACCTAGTTATGCTCGATCCACAATTTTTGATGATGATCTTGCCGCGGTATATAACTACAAAAGTAAGCTATTGCTGAACCGCCCCATATATGTTGGAATGTCAATTCTAGATCTATCAAAGCATCTGATGTATGACTTCTACTACAACGAGATCAAGAAGCAATATGGGCAACGCTGTAATCTACTTTATACCGATACCGACAGTCTATTACTACACTTTAAAACTGAAGATATCTATGCAGACATGGCAACTCATAAACATCTATATGATACTAGTAACTACGACAAAGACCATCCGCTGTATAGTATCGACAGCAAGAAAGTACTTGGTAAAATGAAAGACGAATGTGGAGGTATTCCAATAGCCGAATATGTTGGACTACGATCGAAGCTCTATTCTATATTGAAAGTAGGTGGTGATGAGATTCGTAAAGCTAAAGGTACCAAGAAGGCAGTAGTGAAACATCGTATTCGTCATGATCAATATAAAGAGTGCTTGATGGATAAGAAAGTATTCAAACATAGAATGAATATGCTTCGAAGTGAAGGTTATAAGATGTATGGTATGCATATGAACAAAGTATCTCTATCACCGTTCGATAGTAAGAGATGGATTTCAGCAAACGGAATAGATACAACAGCCTACGGTCATGGATACGTTTTTCCAGAGGATGAAGAATTAGATGGTTTTATTAGCAATATACTATCAAACGTAGTTGATACACTATCCTACAACAGTAAAAACGTCATTACAGAGGATGAAGATATGGACGACTTTATTTGTGAGTTGCTTCTATCTTAGAATACCTTTTGGTGGTAGTTCTGTATCTGGTGGTATCACTTGTATCTCTTCACGAACAAACCCTCGCTTTGGTGCATCTTTTCCTAAATAGTATAGAACTGGTTGATTTGATGATACCACATTTCGAGAAATATAGTATGTCTGTAAACTCCATACAGGATCAGTCGCTCGTTTAGTTCCACCTTCCAATTCTCCAGATGCATAGAGATATCGAACTAAAACGTCAAATGGTAGTCGCTTTTCATCCAATCCAATAGTTCGAGAATATATAGGAGTCTTTATGTTTACTTGTTGTGTCTCTATAGAATTCGAAGGCTCTTTACCAGTAAGTCGAGTAACTTCATTGTTCATAGCCTTGATAACATCAGGAAGCCTCAATACCCATTCTCTACTACGTGCATCCGATCCTTCAGATGTAAGTACCATCTCTTTTGCATATTGATATCCAAATAATCTTTCAGCTATCGTTCTATTTGCTCGTTCGACAAAACTTTGTGCCCTATGATTACCAGCTTCACCTCGTTGAACTTTTGTACCACGTAGTTCTAATGTTTCAGACATACGACCCATGAATTCTCTACCAGGATCAACTTGCAATGTTTTTGGCCATTCTAGTGGACTACGTTTGTAGATTCGTTCGAATGCAGTAGCAACTTCACCACTATCTTTCGATGCTAAAGGTTCAGCCTCTTTATATCTAGAAGCTACATCGATTACCACTAAAGCATACTTATATAGTTTCCTTCCACGTCCAGGTCGATCGTGAGGTAGAAAGATCAAATCAGCTTGATGAACTTCATTAGGTTTCGATACAGTCCAATGTGGTCGTGGAATATAGTGTGGTGGTGATAGATATATTTGCCACATGGCTTGTTTCTCTAACCAACCCTTAGCTACATCTTCTGATACGTTTGCAGCCACCGATAGCTTACCAATTGCAGCATGACCTTTCCAATAGCCCATAGGACCATAGAAGATATTCGCAAGTTTAGCATCCATTATATATCTATGTATTCTAACCTTTAACAAGAAGAAAGAAAAAAAAAGAATAAGAACTTATCTAACCAACTAGTTCTTATTCTTTTTTTCTTTTTTAGTGTTTCGTCGATCGTAAAAATTCTCGTTTTTTTAAAAAGCATATCGACTAATAGCGTATCCAGCGACTAGCATTCCACCACCAACATAGATCAACTCACCAGTTTTCTGTGCGTTAGATGGTTGATAGTTATAGTCAGAGAAACGAGGTTCTTTCATTGCTTCGAGTCGTTTCAGTGCCTGACGTAACTTATCGGATTGCACGAAATCTCGGTTGCTATCGAGTTGATTATTATGAGCATCTAGTTCAGCAACTTCCTGTTTGTGCGTCCAATCGGACAATTTTTGACGTTCTTCGATATATGCCTCCCTATCAGCATCGAATTTTTCCATTTCCCTATCATGTCTCTCTCGTTCTATATTAGCAGTTTCATCTTTCCCACCAAACATCTTAGCAAGCACTCCACCACCAGTAAATGCCGTTGCATTCAAAACTGCTCCGAAAATAGACATTCCAATAGCTGCTAACGTCGCCATTATGGTTTGGTCTTTTGTTTCTCGAGATATTGTTTTGCATATATGCTACCAGCTATTACAGCAGTCCACTTCACGTAATTTATGATAGAAATAGAAGGATCACTAAGCATAGATTCCTTGGTAGCCTTTTTTACGATCCAACCAATACCAGTAGCTATTCCAGTTATCATAGCAGCATCGGTTGCTGTTTTCATCAATTCCTTATCCATCCTAATATATATCGTATATCTCTAGTCTTTAATTGTTACTCCATATCTGGTACCGTAGTCTTTACAGGACTCGCGGGTCGTCGTATCGTACTAACGTTCTTATGAGTGTCATCTCTGTATCTTTTGTATTGATAGTATGCGCCAAACAATGCAGCACCCGTACCAATAACTGCGATGGTAGTATTAGTAGATATGTTTTTAGTCCAACTTTCATCTACGTTGATTTCTTTAGGTAATTCACTTTCACGTGTAATCTCTCTCTTTTGAGCCTCTCTAGCAAGTTTATTACTTAGTGCTAATGCTTTCCCAGCAGCAACCCTCTTTGGATCTTTTACTTTCGTTGGTGCAGTCGTTGGTGGATTCGCAGTTATCTGATCCGTTTGTTCCATCTTGATTCGATATAGTAAGTACTTGCGAAGGTTCAATAGGTGTACCAGGAATGACTATGTGATTAGCTACATGGAACAAAGCACTAGCTAGAGCTACAACATCGAACTGCTTTAAGTGCTAATAGACCAGCCGCAGTATATATCTCATTGCGGACTAGTTGGTCTTCTTGTAGATCCTTAACCAGTGCTTGTTGGTCATCTAGTGGAACTACGTATACGACTGCGCGAGTAGCTAGACGTAGTGCACCATTTACTAAGCATCCTGTTATTTGATAGCATGCGCCAAACAATACAGCGCCCATACCAATAACTGCTATAGTAGATATGTTTGTAGTCCAACTTTCATCTACGTCGATTTCTTTAGATAATTCACTTTCACGTGTAATCTCTCTCTTTTGAGTCTCCGCAGTTATCTGATCCGTCTGTTCCTCCATCTCGATTCGATATAGTAGTTACTTGCGAATGTCTAATAGGAGTACTAGGAACGACTATGTGATTAGCTACATGGAACAAAGCACTAGCTAGAGCCACTAATCGACCTGCTTTAAGTGATAATAGACCAGCCACAGCAGATATCTCATTGCGGACTAAAAGGTCTTCTTGTAGATCCTTAACCAGTGCTTGTTGGTCATCTAGTGGAACTACGTATGCGACTACGCGAGTAGCTAGACGTAGTGCACCATTTACTAAGCATCCTGTTATTTGCTTTGCTACTACGGCCTGGAATCTACTATGTAAACGTTTTACGTCTTTCTCAGATAGTTTAGTTATATCTACCAGGGAGAAATTCTGTCCTAGATATTCTTTCGTTGTACCCACTACAGCTAGGGTCTTGAGTGCTTCTCGACATTCTTCGATACCCTCCAATTTTGTTGGAGGACACTCATCTTCCAGTTCTTTGACGTATTCATCCAGTTCTTTGACGTATTCATCCAGTTATTTGGTGTATTCATCCATGATAATATGTTATAGGTGCGGGTAGCTCTAACACTACTGCAAAAGGATGTCGCAAACAGAAACATATGCGAGCAAACTTGTGAGATCGAAGTATCATTCGTAATTCATTACATTCTTGTGAGCCTCCGTAATCTTCAAATATCTTTTTACCATCTATAACTGATGCCGTATGAAATGCTACTACGATAGCTACGTTCTCACGAAAAGGTTTACATATACTCGTTAATTGTTGGGATAGTACCCAAATAGATAGTCCTATATGTCGAGCAGAGAATGCTAAATCTACTAGTTTGTCAGTTCTTCGTTTTACATCTTTTGATGCGGCACAATCATCTAGAATCAATAACGTATTGGTACCTGACCAAAAGGTTGCACAAATATTTAATGTGGTATCGATAGCATCCTGAGATGGCGATATGACATAAAAATGCGGATCTCGATTAGCAAATCCATGATATGTTTTGTTGTGGGCATACGTAGGACAAATTAATACTATATAATCGAACTTACCACGAAATGGTCCACGAAGTTGTTCTATGAGAAATGCAGTCTTTCCACAATTCGTTGGACCTACTATGAGTGAGTTGAATGGGATGCGTTCTACCAAGGAATCCCTCAGTATGTTATACTATGTAAAGATCTGTTCAATATCTTAAGCTGAGCATCCGCAAGGACATAGATATGCATGTTTACGTTTCCACTTCCTTTTAAAGTTCTATGTATACGAATATCGATATCTTTTCCACCACCAGTCTGTGCCATTCCATCGCCATGAGCAGAGGAATCTTTTGCTGTACGACAATCGACTAGGCAAATCGATGGCAAATCTGTTATTGTAAAATTTGGTAGGAGTCATAGAGGTATTGGATGTACCAAACCATCCTTTTGCGGACTCCCAAACATCTGGTGTTAACATACCTCCTGGAAAGAATCTATTTGGAACTCCATTTACGTCTATCTCTATCTTTGAAATATTAGGATTTACGAATGCTTCACTATCTCGTGAACCGGCAGTGGGAGGATCTACGAATAGAAAAAGTAATCCAGCAAATGATCGTCGTGGAACATTTATATTCTGAGATATCAAAGTATCTGATGCCTTAGCGATAGGTACTAACTTGAAGTGAACTGCGTGATCGTATAGGAATGCAGTACCTTTTTCATATGCGTTAAATGCATTCCTAGCTAGTGTTTCATTCTTGATTGCTTCGTATTCTAACTGGATGTTGGTAAGCTTGTACGTACCTAGCTTTGTCGAATCTGATCCAACGATTATATCTATAGCGCGGGCTAGAGTTAATTCGAATGAAATAGTGTCTTCTAATGCATGTGGATATAGAACTCCATGTTGTGTCAGAATATCAACGTCTAATGGAATTCTATATTTGGAACCATATGCAACCAACAATGCATTCTCACCAGTATTTGAAGTACCTGCATCACCAGCCTTAGATCGTAGCTTATTTGTGTTATCTGATTGAATACCTTGTTGTACTCTCGATTCTCTCTCCTGCGTAGATAGATATATATCGGAATATGTTTGTAATAGATCCGATCGAGCAATGTCTTCTACTATTTCAGCTCCTATCTTACAAACTCGATGTATAACTAAGCAACGTCCAACATTTGCAACGACTCTATTCAGTTGTCTATTATTAGCATGTTCACCAGACAATACGATATCACCCAATAATGCTAAACTACCAGGTACTAATACGATATCTTCTCCCATCGTTGGAACTTCCACATAGAGAGTCTCACCTGGATTGGCGGATGATGGAGTGAAAGGTTTTTCTATATAAGGTTCGTTGAGCTTTGAGTGCGAGTGGCACTCTTAGTGCTTCTGTAGGAATTAACTTCGTCGATATCATGTTGAATATACCAAGATATATAGTTATGTTCAATATGGAAGATAGGATCGACGTTGATGTGAGACCTGAGGATAATACCGATAGATACGAAGAACGAGATGAAGAACGACAACGACAACGAGATGAGGATGAAGAAGACCAACGAGAAGCGAATGAAAGATACGTGGCTTTCTTATTGGGCGATAATCAAGATGAAGCTGGAGGTAGTGAGACAATTACCTTAGATGATTTGCATAGTGATGATCAACTTCGAGGATTCACATTCGAACAAACATTTAGAGATTCGGAAAAGGAAATGCTGGTTGGTGTAGTAAAGGAGCATTATATGGATGCGGGTATCCGGCATAACATCGAAATCTCCTTAATAAACGAACAAATCAAAGTTCGCGAACTTGGAAGCAAAGAAGCCTTTACACGTCTATTCGTAGGTAATGAGAAAGATATGAAATTACGTATGAGGATGAGGGACGCTCTCAAATATGCTTTAGGTCCAAATAATGAAGAGGCCGCTAATGAAGTAATACTTGCAGAACGACAACTCACCGAGCGGGAAGCAAATAACGAATCTATTCTTGGAGACTCCGAATCGACCGATGCTCAGAAAAAAGTAGCTAATAAAGAGTTAATATCTATCCGTAGGGAAAGAGAATTACTTGACTATAAAGAAGAAGTCATACTAGAACGTACGTCGCTACGTGAGAGGATCAAATACATTTTCAGAAAGTATGGAATGACCGTTCTTGCGGTGACAACTGCTATTGGTGCTATCGTTAGCGTATTAGTTTCCCAGTTATCGAAATCCGTACCGAAACCAGTAAAAAATGGTATCGACAAAGTGGCAGATACAGTAAAGAAGGGATTGAAAACGGTAGGTGATTTGTTAAAGGAAATGGGAAAGAAACTTGGACAGATACTACCTGGAATGATTGGATCGATTGCGAATTTCATATTTACTATGGCCGGTCAAGCTCTAGGAGTATTAGCAGAGAACGTTTGGTTATTTATCGTAGCTATAGTGGTGATCACAATAGAGCAATACAAACGACGTTAACGAAATAACGCCCATGCAATTCCAGCTCCTGCAATAGATACTATCGCTAGATTGATCTCATGTTGTGGAGTAGGATTTGGTAAGATACTATGCTGAACTCGTTGTGGAACTTGTCGTGGTAATTGTTGTTGAACTTGGTGTGGTAATTGTTTCTTTTGTTTCTTCCCTTTCATATCTGGTGGGTATTTGGTTTCGAGAACATCTGTATTAATATCGTTTTTCCCTAACACCATACCTTCTGTGGCGTTCGGGATTGGATTTTTATAACCATCCTTCTTACCGATGTAGTACTCGAGGTTGCTTGGTAGTAATCGTACCCCTATAGCTATTGCTAGTTTTAATCTCTTATGTGTGTGTAGTATAGCTGTAAGATAGTTTTTATAGCTTACCACTAAACCATTTTCGAGAATAGCGTCTTCGACTAATCTCTTAAATTTTTCTTTAACATTGAAACTATCTATGATGGAATGGTCAAGATCATTTTGAGCAGCTAGAACGCAATATCCAAAAGCTTCAACGGATCGATTCAATCTACCTAATCCAGCATCCGTTAATCCCTTACCGATTGGTGGCGTAAACCAATTGTATTGTTTTCCTTCATGTTCATCGTTCCGAATGAATGCCACAAGATCGCCCTGATCCTCCTTACCTCCTTGGTCTGCAAATAAATTATTGTGATTTGGCCAATTATCTGCTACTTTATCGTAACCTCTGATTACGTGGACGTTTTTGAAACCATCACCGTACAAAAGGAATACATCTCCTAATCCGTTATTCCTACCTCCGTGCCATCGGAAATCTGGCGTTCGAGATATACCAAATTCGATGCACAATTTCTCAAGAGCTGATTTGCTATAGAGGTTATCCATTTGCTTGAAAGCAGAGTCACCAGGTAGAGGAACTCCATGAGCACCACCAAGTTCATGTAGAATTCTTCGTATCGTGAAATAAACATGAAATCGTAAGAACCCTTGAACAATAGGAGGATACGTTTTGAAAATAGGATCAAACAATGACACTCCACATCCAGAAGTCGCACACCACGTTGCGAAATTCAATTGTTGAGGCCAATATTTGAAATCCGGACCATGTAACCAATGGTAGGACTCATTTGCTGTCATATGCTTTATAACGGTCTCCTTGAATATGTTGGGTACGCCTGCTTTGAACTTTTTCGTAGGCGTGACGTATATCCATAGATTAATGAGATCGATATCTTGTGCTTTTTCGTGAAAAGGAACTGCTGCGATGGGATATTTCACGCTTTTATCTAGTGTTAACGTAGATGGGAAACCACCAACCATCCCCTGCAATGCATTATCGATGAGTTTTTGAATGGCAGCACGTGGCTTGGAGATATCATCGCCATATACCGTATAGCTATGATTCCCATATCGAAACCAAATACTCGTCGAATATTTACCTGAATCATGTATGCTCGTGGATGCATAGAACTGATGGAAATCCGCATGTGGGTATTGTTTCTTAAACTTCACCAATAGATCGGTATTCAGTGTTGAGATCCTCTTATTTTCATCGGCAATTAGAGAAGTCTGCTCAGATTTCGACAGTCTTGGTCCACCCCTAGCAATCTCTGCTATGTCCTCTGCAGATAGACCATCATCTTCGTCTCGCACAACGAAAGACATCGTAACTATTGAAGCTATACATATACATAGTTTATACCTTTAATATATAATGGTGCTCTTATATGTCACCACCACATCGTCTGACCATACTGTCTACTTTGATAACCCTATTCTTATCAATAATATTTCTCTAGCTGAGATCACTTTTGAGAACAGTTGGTGGAATCTAGCAAAGAAAGCTTCATTATGGTGGGATACCCCAGGTATGGTAAGGTTCCCATACGATATCATTAAGGGGCATCATGATATAA
The DNA here is from genome assembly GCA_030867875.1 of Actinernus sp. WN-2022. NCBI lineage: Eukaryota > Metazoa > Cnidaria > Anthozoa > Actiniaria > Actinernidae > Actinernus > Actinernus sp. WN-2022. The sequence goes on along the minus strand of JAOWCC010001589.1, from coordinate 36,157,947 downwards.
CTAGCATCAAACAAGCTTTAAAACCCGCAATCGATGCTTCCGTTATTAACTTAGAGCCTAGTAAGGCTTTCATGCTAAAGGTTATTAAACCAATACATTTTAGTAAAAATCTTTATGAGCTATTGGGTATCACAGGAGGTACATTTGTGCCAGAGGGGATAATACTAATTAAGGGCAATCACAAACTGCGTTTTAATAACATCCACACAGCATATATCTACTGCGATGTTGTAGATTCCAGTTTTTCGATTCTAGATGGAAAGCGATCGACAGTTCTCGCTAGCATTAAGATACGTGGTGGAAGATTCACGAAATCGACATACGCTTCACTGCTCCCACTAACAACTCGAGCTCTAGGTACGATACAAAATAGCCTTCGTCTGACAATTCGTGATGAGAAAGGCAATACCATAGACTTCCGTGGTCGACCTATACAATACGTATTGAAGATTGAGTAAATCATACGTATATCACATATACTATGGACGGCGATTCAATTCAACCCCTTCTTCCATCAGCACCAAACACGCCGGGCACAAATGAACGTAAAAAGGCCGGGGTTTCTATATTTTAAAAAGTGTTCGGCGTAGATAAATGAATTTTGGTAGGTGCATAAATGAGTGCGAACAAAACATAATCTGATAAGTTAAGCTAATGTAGCCATCATTATGACGTCACAATGACGTCATTTGTCCATTTCTAATAGGTTTCCTATAAATTTTTATTACCTCTAAAAACGTTTTATTATATCTTTTTAAAATCTCTTGTTCGTGAGAATGAAGGAATCGAAAACCCGTTCTCGATTGGTAGAGGTAAACAAAAGTTATTCAATTTTAAATTTTGGCAATTTTCCCGCCAAAAATTGGCGGGAAATAAATAACATAAAACCATTTATGAAAATATCGCTTGTTTTAACTTTTAGAGTTCGAAATATTGGTACATCATATTTTGCACAATAATAAAACTATTTATTGATAACAACGTGTTCTTTTTAGAATTTTGATTTTTTGAGTATAACAGCTTAGAATTGAAAACAAATAGAATGCAAGCAACCGTGGACGACGATCCTGCTGGTGTACGTTGGATCAGTGATTGATCTAATCGGCTGAATACATAAAACTAAAAATAGCAAAGCCGACACAACGTAAATTTTAGAGGTTTATAACGATATTTCGGCTGGCCAAACCAGCCTTCTTCAGGTAATATGAAGAAATGTTATTACATTGGCGAACGTGACTAACTAGAAATATGGGTTACGAAATACAGGAAATAGATGACAAATGATTGACACTATAAATATAGAAATAACAAGATAATGAGGTTATATATATACCAGCTAGTATGACTCGTCACGGATGTTGAGACCATAAGGTACGAGTGTTCTAGCTTGTGTAATGAGAGTAGCTTCTCTGGCCTTACGAATTGAATCTCTATTAGAGAACATTTTTTCGATGGGGATTAGTTGCATGTCATTAGCAGTGTGATTAGGTGTCGAGAGAAAATGTTCAGCAGCTGTAGTAGGTTTAGATATGTTATTAGACTTGTCTACGGTCCGTCGATGTTCGTTAAATCTGTCTTTCAGACGTCGTTTTGTCTCACCTATGTATTGTAAATTGCAGCGGTTGCATTGAATCATGTAGATTAGATTTTTTGTGTTACACGTCAAATTAGTTCTGATAGAGCGTCTTTCACCGGTAGAGAAGAAAGTATAAGTGGTTTGTCCGTCACAGATGTAGGGGCAAGTAGAACAGTTCTTTCCACAGCGGAAAGAGCCAGGTGGGAGCTGAGGATCAGTCGAGTTAGAAGGGAGTTTAGCTTTAACTAGTAAATCACGGAGGTTAGAGGTGCGTCTGAAGGCTACAAGTGGCAAGTGTTGAAAGACTTTCTTGCAGCGGACAGAGGAGTGTAGCAGGCTGTAGTTCTTCTTAATTATTTCAGAAATATGAGGGAGTGATGGGTTATAAGTAATAACAAAAGGTATACGGTTAGAATTGTGTGTGTCTTTGGTTTGTAGAGCAAAAGCGTGAGGGATGTCGGCAGCGCGTTGTATTTGTCTAGCAAGAAAGGAACGGTTATAGCCTCGTTTAATGAGGTATGTGATAAGCCTTATTTTTGGTATACGTCATTATGACGTCATTAATATATTTGGATGTCCTCAGAAAATAGCCAGTTCAGATTTTTTTGAATTTTATCGACGGAATACCTTTGTCTCACACTCAGAAGTCATAGTATTTCCTTTAGTGCTATTTTTATAGTAGGCAGTCTGATTTATGCTTGAAGCCTGACGTCACTGATAATGACGTCATAGAAATAGTGAATCATCCATAACTCTGGATATATTTATCGTAGAGACTTCAAATTTTTGCTAAATGAATACATTTCATGAAGCCATTTTGATCACATAATCTGTTTGCAACGTGTTTTAATGGTTATATTTCACCAAAAAAGGAGACATCTCTTATGACGTCACAACAACGGTAGAATACATAAACAATTGTCGAAAAAAATGAAGTTTCACTTTGTTACCAATCTGCCAAAATTTCTTCAAATTTAGAGTAGTCGTAAAGAAATGGTGTTAATTTTTATTTTTTTGTGTGCACTCAACCTCGGCCTTTTTACGACCTTTTGTGCCCGGCGTGAAAACTCTATCCGTCGCTTGCTAGTGGCACTGGAAATAATTTTCGACTGAAAACAATCCGAGATACGCTTTCGGATATCGAAATTCAAGAAAAATACTATGAAGGCGTTCGTAAGAAATATGCGCGTTCTCAAGGAATAGTTCATGGTATCGCAGTGGTAACAGGAGGTCTATCTGTGATTTTATCTGGGTCTGGATTGGGAATAGCTTTAACTGGCCTCGGAATAGTGATTGGTTTACCACTTGGCGTTATTGGTGGCTTATGTGGATTCATTTCAGCATCTACGACCATTGGAGCTAAAAAATTAGGAATAAAAGTATCTAAGCATGAGAAAACAACTATGTTGGCTAGAGCGAAAATTAATACGATTCGTGATCTAGTATCGAAAGCCTTGCGCGATGAAAACATATCTGACTCTGAATACAGTCTCATCCTCGCTGAAGCAGATAAATACGAGATTATGAGGTCTGAAATTCGTCATAAGGCTTTGGGTGGTGAAAAAAAACGTGGAACAGATTCGAATGGAACTCAAACAAGAAGTGCAAAAGGAAATGCGAGAAAAACTTGGCAGTCTAGTGAGATAAGAATCGAATGTGGCTCTTATTTTCACTTTACGAAATCAAACCCTATCACTAGTTAGACCGTGTTTTTTATAGATGGGCTCAAAATAGGAATGGTAAGCAATCAACTCCTTAACAGAACGTATGATCGAACCCTTATGTGTACCACATCGTTTAACAACATCGGTAAGAGATATATGAGATCCAGAACGACGTAGTACCTCGTAACTTGCTCCAACAACTTTAGTTCGAATTATGGAACTGTTACCTATATTGCTTTCTATTGCCGTATGAACGATCTCATAGACTATTTGTTGGATATTCTTAGGTACTCCCTTGGGGTTGATTTTAACAAAAGTCGTTGCGATGTAAGGAGTTATGCGATCGGAATTTAAATCTATATCGATCTTATCATCATCATGTAGAGAACGTATAAATTCATTTCTGCGACATATGCATGTGTTGTTTAGTTGCATAAAATTAGCGACCTCACCTTTAGATCGAACGAACCCACATTGTATACATGCCTGATAAAGAAGAGCGGCTAAAATAGTTATCTTAGCATAGCTACGTTTGATACAAACTTTCTGTACTTGAATGAATGCATCGGCTACGATTACTAATACATTTATAGGAAACGAGAGGGAATAATTTTGGTTATAAATAGTGTTGTATGCCTGTAGTTCTCGCATGATCGTACGTCGTTGCAATTCTTTGTTATCACTTTGTTTTGGGATTGAGCGGTCTAGATCATGTTGATATAGAAAGCTATCCGTACCTACTATGCGCAACCGAGTAGCAACATTGATAGGTGTTTCTTCGTATGAATCGATCTCAGAAACAAGACCACAAGTGGAACATATGAATTCCGTTCCTTGATTTTCCATCGGACATAGACATTCGGGACATGTTCCACCAGTGTTAATATGTAGGCTAGTACGAATTCCTGAACCAAGTAATCTAATAAGCTCGTCCATACTAGTTGTATACCATATGCCTGTCAATTGTTTAATTGTTTGTTGAAAAAAAAAAGAATGAGAGAGGTTGCATAACAATTTCTCTTCATTCTTTCTTTCTTTTTTCGTATTGTGATTTCTACTTATCCTCCGATTCTACCACATGTAGATCCTCCAATATCTTATCGAGTTCGCGAATGTCCACCACATTATTTGGATCATTAGCTTGGAGTTTTGCCTCTTGTTTCTCAGATTCCATCAACGACTTAGCGCGTTTCATATCGATGCGCTTCTTCTCGTTAGCGAGATTTAGTCGTATTGTGGTACATTTTGAACAAAGCCCATGGTCCGTACGACATCCTATACCACACCTCGAACATGGAACGAATATGGCACTCCCTCTTTGTATCTGGAAGTTGTGTTGAGAGCAATACTCTGATGTCTTTGAGCGCTTCCTTATACATTTACTGTTCTTTCCTCGCATCAACCAATCACAAGTTATTATCTCAGACATAGTGTGATATACCTATATGTTATGTGTTTAATTGGTATCTTTGTTGTGACGTCTGCGTTGAGATTCTTCAATCACATACACTTGTATAATCTGTGTGGTATTAATGCGTACTAAGATTACAGCATACGTTAATATCGAGGAATAGAGAATATACGTTAGTACCATGGATCCTGATATAATACCTATAACTACAATCCTTGAATGTGATGTATAAATACAATAAATGAACTATAGTAGTAAATAATACCTTATAAACACGTTTCTCTAATAGGACGTTGAAATGTAAAAAAATACGATTAAAAACAGTACAACAAAACTGCTTTAATCCGGAAAAAAGCGGTAGAAACCGATCTCTTAATATAACGTAAACATACAATAAATAAACTATAGTAGTATCTAAACTAGCGTGTTTTGGACCACGTTGCATTTTTTTGTTGTACTTTATGATAACGAACCCGAAGGGTGAGATGTCATAAAATACAACAAAAAAATACAACGTGGGCCAGAACCGCTAGTTTGTATACTACTCGTTGAAAGTCCTTGAATCATTGTACCTAGTAAATCAAATTGCAAACTATTACTGTCAATTCCGTTCATTTGTTTACTTTTTACTTTAGTTGAATTTAATGTGTCTTGCCTAATCTAGTTTCTCAATTGGTGCAGTCTAAATCGGTGATAACAGGTCGGTGTTTGCACACAATTTAAGCGAGAATTCGAGTGCACTACTAATAATAGGTGCAGCATTAGTATGACCCGAATGCTTTTAACATCCCAGGAAATTGCCACTTGACATAATAACACGTTAGTTTTCAATTCAGTTCTAGCTTCACTTTCTCAAAAATCATATATATATATTGATCAGAATCGAAGCCCTGCACACAAATCATCCTAATGAAAAACGAGATAAGGTCATTTAGATTCATCAGGATTGTTTTACCTTTTAGACGTATAGCGAGGGTCAGAGAAAAACACTCAGTATATCTGGTGCAGCAGAAATCAGTTGTTCTTTGTGGTACACTGGAAGTGAAGCTGAAATGAGCGAGGAATTACTCAAAAACATCAGGAATATTGTGGTATGCGTTGTCATGTTTTTTACAGTTTTTCTGGGTATTCCTGGAAATGCTCTCGTAGTCACCGCTGTGAGAAAGAAGCGATCCCTTCAAAGCACAACCAACTATCTTCTAGCCAACGTTGCTGCTGCCGACATTATAACCGCGATTTGTCTACCAATGATGCTGATTAAAAGCATAATAAATCTTCAACAAGGCGCATTGGCTGACTTTCTGTGCAAGTTCGTTGTATATTACCACGTATCTCTTTCTACAAGCGTTGTTTCCATACTAACACTGACCATCTTAGCGGTCGAGAGATATCACGCCGTGGTTAAACCTATGAAAGTGGGACTCAGGCTTCGCGAGGACAACGTGCGATATGCTATTATCATGGTGTGGCTAGTATCGCTTGTTTCAACCTTACCTCTGTACATTTACGGCTACTACGACGTGTCAAGCGGAGACTGTCGTCATGATTACCCTACCCGACAAGTTTCAAAATACTATTCTTTGGCTTTTATAATCCTACTACTGTTCATACCATTTGTGATAATTTTCTTTTGCTATAGTCAAATTGTTAAGGAACTGTATTTCAAAAACTCTGTAGGGCCACAGAACATCGCAGCCCAAGAAGAGGCTGCCACGAGGCGTAAACTCGTTAAAGTGTTACTGACGGTAACGATTGCATTTGCAGTATGCTTTCTTCCTTTTGGCATTACACTATTTTTAGATCGTTTCAAAAAAGCATCTAGAATTACGTATCAAATAGCAGCTGCCAGTTTCTTCGCGGACTCCGCTATTAATCCATTGCTGTATGCGTTTCAAAGCACAAACTTTAGACAGGCTTTTAAGGAGTTATTAAAATGTCGTTAAATTCTGAACTTGCCGTAACGGTACCATAGCTTTCAGTCAGTTAAAAAAACATGGCGGTGTGGTGTAATGTACCCAGTGATTATTGTATTGGATATTAGCTTATGCATACGTGTAAAGGGCATTGGCAATACAACTATTGGTCTTTAACTTATCTGTTTTAATTTTCGAACTTCGAACACTCTCACTGAATTGTATCTCATTTGCAAGCTTTGCATATGACTCATTTTGGTTTTATGTTATGTGATTTACCGTGAATTTTCGTTCGTTCGTTCATTCTCTTTTTTAATTCATATTTCTCTTGAAATAAACCTCTCACAAACTGGCGCAGTCCCAAAAAATACCTTGAGACAAGTTACCCACCTGGTTCCTTCTCGCTTACCCTTCAGTGACGTAATGAACTCGTGTACAAATCGCGGTAATAGCTGTTATCTTTCGCCCTCGTACAAAAGGTATGGCTATCATTCAAACGTTTAACAGCAAACCGTCCAAACATCATTTTATCTTCGCGTCTACTTCGTCTACCATTTAGGCTTTGTAGCATCCGATGATAGGTTTCGCGGAATCTTCTTGAAACTTGGGCTATGAGCAGTGGACATCACGACAAAATCGGATTGAACAGGATACACGATGTTCGAAGTTGTTTTGAGACGAAGTAAGGAGTGAGAATATTTCAGTCTGTATTAAGATAATAGGCTCAGCGAGTGAGTGTCCGATAAAACATTGAATTACCAGAGTTTGGACTGCGGCTTATATGTGAGTTTTTCCCTTATAAAGTTATTTTGCAAAGCGGGTTCCCGTTTCTCAGGCCAAAGTTTGGGGTGCGGCTTATACGTGGGGTGCGGCTTATATACGTTACCTTATATACGTACCTTATATATACCATAAACAGTGTAAAAAATAACCTGAACTTGTGGTTGAAAGAGCTAGTATTGGTATTACGGTAGAGAAGCAATTGGACAATCTATCGGCCTAATCAAAATTACAACAACCATTGCAATTTACACGGCATACCCTATGCTATTTTTTTTAGATTTTGCACAATATTGGAAATTTACTCGAAAAGTAAGTTTACCATGCAGTGTTCAAATTGCAGCCTATGCGATCTCGTACCCAGACCCCATTTGTTTCTTACGGTGACTCTGCGCATGCTCATCATTACGTCACCCTTCGAGTGCGACTTCGGGCTCGATTCTCGCTCGGCGCCTGAGGCCTGGGTTTTCGTTTGGATTTGGAAGTCCGCCCGATATTTTGATAGTGATCTTTTGCTTGCTAGTGTCAGGGCAAGCCTACTAAGTTTTTATAAATTCGGGCCTAAAAATTGTGGCCCTCCCCCAAACCAGAATTTTGTGACCCTTCCCCTAGCCTATATACTTAACCTAACCTAACCTACTACTCACCTAACCCGGTTAGTAGTCGCATTAACAGCTGCTGCTGTACTAGTACAACAGTGTTGGAGATGTAATAAAGTACAAAAATGATGCATATTTGTTCAACCACTTGGAGAATACAACATCGTGACCCTCCCCCTTATATGCGCTCAAAAAATGTGACCCTTCACAAACCGGAGCCCAAAAGAGGCGACCCTCCCTCCCCAAAATAGTAGCCCTCTCCCTTCCCCCAATAATTACTCACCGCTTCCTTAGGGAGTGTCTTTCATCTTCTGCCGTTTTTAGATTGGATTTTAAGATTGGATATATTTTAGATTGGATATATTTTGATGCATCGGGTTTGTGTTTCTTTATCGTGCGGTGGATTAATCAGACATCACAGCCACCAATACACAAGAGGATTGATAGGGATCGAAACCTATTCGCTGAAATGGCCTTTCCAGAGCCCGATGACCACGAAAACAGCAACTGAATACACTATAGGAGCAAGTCAAGGTATTTTTACTTACGAGTCTCTCGTATTTTAGCTCCTTGAAGGCTTGAGTTCATTGTATTCCCATACAAACGCTTACACTGTAAATTCGAAAGAGCTGTTACAGCCCAAAAAGCCAACTCAGCCCCAAAGACACTAGGGCTGATTTGGCCTTTATATATAGGGGTTGTTTTAAAAAATGAGGCCAAATCAGCCCCAATTAAAACCAAATTGACCCCATAGGTTTCTAATTTGGCCCCTTTATGTCATTTTGGTGCTACAACAAGAGCCAATCTAGCTTTTAATGAAGAGTCATATTGACCCCATTATTTCTAATTTGGCCCTTAGACCATTTTAGTCTTACAATAAGGGTCAATTTAGCTTTTTAGCATGGGTCATATTGACCCCATTATTTCTAATTTGGCCCTTAAGCCATTTTAGTCCTACAATAAGGGTCAATTTAGCTTTTTATCATGGGTCATATTGACCCTATTATTTTTTATTATTTTTCCTACACACTGTTATTTTCAGAGTTATTTTTTACTCCACTAAGGGGGTTAAAATAACTCTTGAGTGTGGAATAACAGTGTTTTGGAGTTCGTTTAACTCCCACATGGGAGTTGAACTTTACTATACTCTCTATTGTAGTCAATTTAACTCCCTAAAAAGAGTTATTACAATACTTGAACGTTTAACTCCAAGCTAAAATTAGTTGTTTTTTACTCTTGTTATTTCAGAGCTAGAGTTGAAATAACTCCCATTGAGTAAAATTTAAGGAGTTAACATCACTCAACCGAAGGAGTAAATAACTCTACCTTGGAGTTAACTGAAAGCTCTTTGAAACCACATAGGCACGACGTCTGGTGTCATGGGCTGATTTCTATACCGTATAGACCGCAGCGAGTAGATATAACATAAAGCCGCAGAGTCCGGAAATTTTCTCAGATGCGAATAACTATTTAAATAGTAATTACTTTGTGAGGATGTTAGCATATACATGTACATTGCTTATGCATTAATAAATGAAAAATTATTCAAAAGTACGAAAAAATGTTATGAAAATAATCCATAATAGAGACTTGTAACTACAGTACTGCAAACCAGTTAGCGGCAACGCTCATGAGTATATCAGGTTTCGATTTCGACGGTACTTCAACGGTCACTATCAACGAAGCAGTTTTGGTTTTAAGCGGTCTTTTCCTACAACTTCAATGGATTTACAGAAGGTTAGCTAGTTTAAGAGTTTTGGAACCAAGCTAAGAACTTATGAAGACGTCGTTTGGACCGTGAATGGCTATTTATTAGCGGGTATCCTTGGAGGAAAACGAAACACTAAAGACAGTTCGAAGATGATAGATGGTAAGCCTTGCATCAATTTTAAAGTAATTCCTAATTTACCTACAAGTAGATATGTTGATTAGTAGGCCCTTGATAATACTAACAAAAAGTAAATGAGTATTTCATGGACGAACTAACTGTGCAAAAACAGAATGAGCCGGGGTGGCGCAGTGGTTAAGGGCTTTTCCTCTCACCTCTGGTTCTGTGGGAAATGGCAAGATGTTGAGATTTTTTTTAGCAATCTAGCCTTCTAGGGCCCAGGTTCGATCACCAAAGCGACGCCATACTGTATGTGAGTTGAGTTTGTTGGGTTTTGCTCCGGGTGCTCAGGTTTTCCTCCCTACATAAAAACCAACACTCTAAATTCAAATTCAATCTGTAATTTAGCCAGGTCCTTGCTAAGATCAGCCCCGTGGTGCCATTGCAAATTCAAGGTTATTTTTATCTGTCAACATGCACCTCTGTAGGTTTTCACATGGTCTGATTTTTTGGACGAACAGGTAAATGTTGAAGACCTAATTTTGTAGGCAGGACTCCTTTGAGGACTTAAGTTGGCAAGCATTGATTACAAAATAATATTATTGGATTCATGTTCAGTACTGATATGTAATAGCTACATGTACAGTATACATACATATAATGTTTATGTTGGCTTAATATTACCTGCTTGTTTACATTTGTCGATAGGTTGTTTGTCAGTAATCCTTAAAATTGATTTTTGGGCTAGATAGCAGAATGTTCCCCCCGCTCAAGTACATTAGGTGTTGACGCCAATATGTCAACGCATTGACATCATACATGTTGCTTCGTTCTACTACTGTGAACAGAGAGACTCACTCACACCCAGCCATATCTCTGTAATGCGTTGACGTACATGTATTAACATTATACATGTTGCTTCGTTCTACGAGACTCGTTCACACCCAGACATATATCTCGAGAGAGATAACCATATATGGACTGACGCGTTGACATGTTGTCATCTCCACCTAACGTACTTGAGCGGGGGGTGGGGGGGGGGGGGGGGGGGAGGCGTATTCTGCAATTGCTTCGATTTTAGTTTAAATATCTTAATTAAATTAACATTAGGTACATGTAGTTTCATTGTTAGTGAGGCTTCTAATGGCACACAGACAACTTGAAAATCAAAAACAATGACTTTAATCCCCAAAATAATGTAAATTAAGTTGCAAGAACACTGCAGACAGTAATGTTGTACATGTCCTCTTCCTTTGTTTTCAGCATAAGTGTATGACAGAAAAGCAAAGATACAATGTAGAACAGGACTGGCAGGAATTAATGTACAATATGAAAAGCAACAAGACTGCTGGTTGGCTGAATACACATGGGAGAAGACCACAGATAAGACTTATAATAGCATAAACTACATGTAGGCTACATTGTATTTTAGGATGATTACTCTTGTTTAAAAAATACATATTCAGTTACGGTATTTCTCAAAATTATGCTTACAACATTTTCTTGAATATTAATGCCATGTATCTGTATGAGCAGGATGATTTCAAATTAATGACAGTGGCGTTTATTTTTTAGATGAGACCTTTTATTCGAGATCTGGCCAGGAACTGATTATTGTGTCAGTAACCTGGTACATGTATACTAGTTTAATTTCTACTGGTTATATTACACCGATTTTCAGCACCTGGTTGCATTCTATCAATTAACTAGCTGTAGTGCGGTTATAATAATTAAGAAGTTGAGGTCTCATTCACTAGTTAGCCCATAATTTTATGCCAAGCCAACAGCCCACTTCCGCGATATACTTTACTTAATTGTCACGCACAAAGGTTTCAATACGAGGCTCTGTACTAAATTGAATTTATTCTTTTCTCTGTGAAAAGAATAAATTTAATTTAGCACGGGGCCTCGTATTGAAACCTTTGTGTGTGACAAGTAAAGCATATTGCGGAAGTGGGCTACTCTTTGCTGACACAGGGTGGTTACCGCCAGAGATTTGTTTACATCCGTCAGTGGTTGTTTTACGTTCCCATTACTGGATACCTCAATACAGAAGCCATGATTACTGAAATTAATCTGATTGGCTGTTAAATGTTTTTTTTCTTATTTGGAGGCAAAATTTTGTTATTTCGATTGGAAATAAACTTTTGGCTTCAAAGAGTATCTGTCGTATGACTCCTTATAAGGATTTACATGTAGTCAGGTCCCTGAAGTACAAAAGGGAGGTAACCGCACAGGAGACTCGCGGTGTGTGGGTAGTGTTATGTATTAAAATTAGTCACAAATCGAGTACCGATGGTCGCTTAGCGTAGTGGTTGACACACTTGGTATACAATATGAGGACTCGTCACATACTATGGTGATCCTCTACACATACATATGGCGGCTTATTGTTCTTCCTTATAAGGAGGTTGCACGATAGACACTTCTCTTTGGCCTTGCCCGAGTAATAACAAGTGACAGAAGTGAGTTTCTTGAACAATAAAAAGTGCGCCTTGTGCTCATGTTGTTGGACATTCAACACTAACCCAGTTTTCCCATGATATAGAATGCACACAACAATTTATTTCACTATTGTCAAAAATGTTGCCATCTATGTTATTAACAAGTAATCATATGGGTCCTCGTAAAATAAATTATTAAAGGGAACCTTAGCTGAAAACAACGTGTATTCTCAAGTATTTGTTTATACTGTACAGTAGATGCCTAAATACATTACTGCATTTGTCTCCAGTCAATTGTACACTAGATTCAGGTTCTTCCAACATGCATTCATTGTAGTTGGGGGAGAAAAAAAATTGAATAGGGGGAATTTATTTCAAATCCAGGCTTCTACTGTTAATAGTGGTAAGTAAAAAGAGAACTTGTAGCTGATGTGGTCAAGTAGAGTACACTGAGAAAATCGCCGGTCACCTATGCTTTGGGAGAATAGTTCATGGTATCGCAGTGGTAACAGGAGGTCTATCTGTGATTTTATCTGGGTCTGGATTGGGAATAGCTTTAACTGGCCTCGGAATAGTGATTGGTTTACCACTTGACGTTATTGGTGGCTTATGTGGATTAATTTCAGCATCTACGACCATTGGAGCTAAAAAATTAGGAATAAAAGTATCTAAGCATGAGAAAACAACTATGTTGGCTAGAGCGAAAATTAATACGATTCGTGATCTAGTATCGAAAGCCTTGCGCGATGAAAACATATCTGACTCTGAATACAGTCTCATCCTCGCTGAAGCAGATAAATACGAGATTATGAGGTCTGAAATTCGTCATAAGACTTTGGGTGGTGAAAAAAAACGTGGAACAGATTCGAATGGAACTCAAACAAGAAGTGCAAAAGGAAATGCGAGAAAAACTTGGCAGTCTAGTGAGATAAGAATCGAATGTGGCTCTTATTTTCACTTTACGAAATCAAACCCTATCACTAGTTAGACCGTGTTTTTTATAGATGGGCTCAAAATAGGAATGGTAAGCAATCAACTCCTTAACAGAACGTATGATCGAACCCTTATGTGTACCACATCGTTTAACAACATCGGTAAGAGATATATGAGATCCAGAACGACGTAGTACCTCGTAACTTGCTCCAACAACTTTAGTTCGAATTATGGAACTGTTACCTATATTGCTTTCTATTGCCGTATGAACGATCTCATAGACTATTTGTTGGATATTCTTAGGTACTCCCTTGGGGTTGATTTTAACAAAAGTCGTTGCGATGTAAGGAGTTATGCGATCGGAATTTAAATCTATATCGATCTTATCATCATCATGTAGAGAACGTATAAATTCATTTCTGCGACATATGCATGTGTTGTTTAGTTGCATAAAATTAGCGACCTCACCTTTAGATCGAACGAACCCACATTGTATACATGCCTGATAAAGAAGAGCGGCTAAAATAGTTATCTTAGCATAGCTACGTTTGATACAAACTTTCTGTACTTGAATGAATGCATCGGCTACGATTACTAATACATTTATAGGAAACGAGAGGGAATAATTTTGGTTATAAATAGTGTTGTATGCCTGTAGTTCTCGCATGATCGTACGTCGTTGCAATTCTTTGTTATCACTTTGTTTTGGGATTGAGCGGTCTAGATCATGTTGATATAGAAAGCTATCCGTACCTACTATGCGCAACCGAGTAGCAACATTGATAGGTGTTTCTTCGTATGAATCGATCTCAGAAACAAGACCACAAGTGGAACATATGAATTCCGTTCCTTGATTTTCCATCGGACATAGACATTCGGGACATGTTCCACCAGTGTTAATATGTAGGCTAGTACGAATTCCTGAACCAAGTAATCTAATAAGCTCGTCCATACTAGTTGTATACCATATGCCTGTCAATTGTTTAATTGTTTGTTGAAAAAAAAAAGAATGAGAGAGGTTGCATAACAATTTCTCTTCATTCTTTCTTTCTTTTTTCGTATTGTGATTTCTACTTATCCTCCGATTCTACCACATGTAGATCCTCCAATATCTTATCGAGTTCGCGAATGTCCACCACATTATTTGGATCATTAGCTTGGAGTTTTGCCTCTTGTTTCTCAGATTCCATCAACGACTTAGCGCGTTTCATATCGATGCGCTTCTTCTCGTTAGCGAGATTTAGTCGTATTGTGGTACATTTTGAACAAAGCCCATGGTCCGTACGACATCCTATACCACACCTCGAACATGGAACGAATATGGCACTCCCTCTTTGTATCTGGAAGTTGTGTTGAGAGCAATACTCTGATGTCTTTGAGCGCTTCCTTATACATTTACTGTTCTTTCCTCGCATCAACCAATCACAAGTTATTATCTCAGACATAGTGTGATATACCTATATGTTATGTGTTTAATTGGTATCTTTGTTGTGACGTCTGCGTTGAGATTCTTCAATCACATACACTTGTATAATCTGTGTGGTATTAATGCGTACTAAGATTACAGCATACGTTAATATCGAGGAATAGAGAATATACGTTAGTACCATGGATCCTGATATAATACCTATAACTACAATCCTTGAATGTGATGTATAAATACAATAAATGAACTATAGTAGTAAATAATACCTTATAAACACGTTTCTCTAATAGGACGTTGAAATGTAAAAAAATACGATTAAAAACAGTACAACAAAACTGCTTTAATCCGGAAAAAAGCGGTAGAAACCGATCTCTTAATATAACGTAAACATACAATAAATAAACTATAGTAGTATCTAAACTAGCGTGTTTTGGACCACGTTGCATTTTTTTGTTGTACTTTATGATAACGAACCCGAAGGGTGAGATGTCATAAAATACAACAAAAAAATACAACGTGGGCCAGAACCGCTAGTTTGTATACTACTCGTTGAAAGTCCTTGAATCATTGTATCTAGTAAATCAAATTGCAAACTATTACTGTCAATTCCGTTCATTTGTTTACTTTTTACTTTAGTTGAATTTAATGTGTCTTGCCTAATCTAGTTTCTCAATTGGTGCAGTCTAAATCGGTGATAACAGGTCGGTGTTTGCACACAATTTAAGCGAGAATTCGAGTGCACTACTAATAATAGGTGCAGCATTAGTATGACCCGAATGCTTTTAACATCCCAGGAAATTGCCACTTGACATAATAACACGTTAGTTTTCAATTCAGTTCTAGCTTCACTTTCTCAAAAATCATATATATATATTGATCAGAATCGAAGCCCTGCACACAAATCATCCTAATGAAAAACGAGATAAGGTCATTTAGATTCATCAGGATTGTTTTACCTTTTAGACGTATAGCGAGGGTCAGAGAAAAACACTCAGTATATCTGGTGCAGCAGAAATCAGTTGTTCTTTGTGGTACACTGGAAGTGAAGCTGAAATGAGCGAGGAATTACTCAAAAACATCAGGAATATTGTGGTATGCGTTGTCATGTTTTTTACAGTTTTTCTGGGTATTCCTGGAAATGCTCTCGTAGTCACCGCTGTGAGAAAGAAGCGATCCCTTCAAAGCACAACCAACTATCTTCTAGCCAACGTTGCTGCTGCCGACATTATAACCGCGATTTGTCTACCATTGATGCTGATTAAAAGCATAATAAATCTTCAACAAGGCGCATTGGCTGACTTTCTGTGCAAGTTCGTTGTATATTACCACGTATCTCTTTCTACAAGCGTTGTTTCCATACTAACACTGACCATCTTAGCGGTCGAGAGATATCACGCCGTGGTTAAACCTATGAAAGTGGGACTCAGGCTTCGCGAGGACAACGTGCGATATGCTATTATCATGGTGTGGCTAGTATCGCTTGTTTCAACCTTACCTCTGTACATTTACGGCTACTACGACGTGTCAAGCGGAGACTGTCGTCATGATTACCCTACCCGACAAGTTTCAAAATACTATTCTTTGGCTTTTATAATCCTACTACTGTTCATACCATTTGTGATAATTTTCTTTTGCTATAGTCAAATTGTTAAGGAACTGTATTTCAAAAACTCTGTAGGGCCACAGAACATCGCAGCCCAAGAAGAGGCTGCCACGAGGCGTAAACTCGTTAAAGTGTTACTGACGGTAACGATTGCATTTGCAGTATGCTTTCTTCCTTTTGGCATTACACTATTTTTAGATCGTTTCAAAAAAGCATCTAGAATTACGTATCAAATAGCAGCTGCCAGTTTCTTCGCGGACTCCGCTATTAATCCATTGCTGTATGCGTTTCAAAGCACAAACTTTAGACAGGCTTTTAAGGAGTTATTAAAATGTCGTTAAATTCTGAACTTGCCGTAACGGTACCATAGCTTTCAGTCAGTTACAAAAACATGGCGGTGTGGTGTAATGTACCCAGTGATTATTGTATTGGATATTAGCTTATGCATACGTGTAAAGGGCATTGGCAATACAACTATTGGTCTTTAACTTATCTGTTTTAATTTTCGAACTTCGAACACTCTCACTGAATTGTATCTCATTTGCAAGCTTTGCATATGACTCATTTTGGTTTTATGTTATGTGATTTACCGTGAATTTTCGTTCGTTCGTTCATTCTCTTTTTTAATTCATATTTCTCTTGAAATAAACCTCTCACAAACTGGCGCAGTCCCAAAAAATACCTTGAGACAAGTTACCCACCTGGTTCCTTCTCGCTTACCCTTCAGTGACGTAATGAACTCGTGTACAAATCGCGGTAATAGCTGTTATCTTTCGCCCTCGTACAAAAGGTATGGCTATCATTCAAACGTTTAACAGCAAACCGTCCAAACATCATTTTATCTTCGCGTCTACTTCGTCTACCATTTAGGCTTTGTAGCATCCGATGATAGGTTTCGCGGAATCTTCTTGAAACTTGGGCTATGAGCAGTGGACATCACGACAAAATCGGATTGAACAGGATACACGATGTTCGAAGTTGTTTTGAGACGAAGTAAGGAGTGAGAATATTTCAGTCTGTATTAAGATAATAGGCTCAGCGAGTGAGTGTCCGATAAAACATTGAATTACCAGAGTTTGGACTGCGGCTTATATGTGAGTTTTTCCCTTATAAAGTTATTTTGCAAAGCGGGTTCCCGTTTCTCAGGCCAAAGTTTGGGGTGCGGCTTATACGTGGGGTGCGGCTTATATACGTTACCTTATATACGTACCTTATATATACCATAAACAGTGTAAAAAATAACCTGAACTTGTGGTTGAAAGAGCTAGTATTGGTATTACGGTAGAGAAGCAATTGGACAATCTATCGGCCTAATCAAAATTACAACAACCATTGCAATTTACACGGCATACCCTATGCTATTTTTTTAGATTTTGCACAATATTGGAAATTTACTCGAAAAGTAAGTTTACCATGCAGTGTTCAAATTGCAGCCTATGCGATCTCGTACCCAGACCCCATTTGTTTCTTACGGTGACTCTGCGCATGCTCATCATTACGTCACCCTTCGAGTGCGACTTCGGGCTCGATTCTCGCTCGGCGCCTGAGGCCTGGGTTTTCGTTTGGATTTGGAAGTCCGCCCGATATTTTGATAGTGATCTTTTGCTTGCTAGTGTCAGGGCAAGCCTACTAAGTTTTTATAAATTCGGGCCTAAAAATTGTGGCCCTCCCCCAAACCAGAATTTTGTGACCCTTCCCCTAGCCTATATACTTAACCTAACCTAACCTACTACTCACCTAACCCGGTTAGTAGTCGCATTAACAGCTGCTGCTGTACTAGTACAACAGTGTTGGAGATGTAATAAAGTACAAAAATGATGCATATTTGTTCAACCACTTGGAGAATACAACATCGTGACCCTCCCCCTTATATGCGCTCAAAAAATGTGACCCTTCACAAACCGGAGCCCAAAAGAGGCGACCCTCCCTCCCCAAAATAGTAGCCCTCTCCCTTCCCCCAATAATTACTCACCGCTTCCTTAGGGAGTGTCTTTCATCTTCTGCCGTTTTTAGATTGGATTTTAAGATTGGATATATTTTAGATTGGATATATTTTGATGCATCGGGTTTGTGTTTCTTTATCGTGCGGTGGATTAATCAGACATCACAGCCACCAATACACAAGAGGATTGATAGGGATCGAAACCTATTCGCTGAAATGGCCTTTCCAGAGCCCGATGACCACGAAAACAGCAACTGAATACACTATAGGAGCAAGTCAAGGTATTTTTACTTACGAGTCTCTCGTATTTTAGCTCCTTGAAGGCTTGAGTTCATTGTATTCCCATACAAACGCTTACACTGTAAATTCGAAAGAGCTGTTACAGCCCAAAAAGCCAACTCAGCCCCAAAGACACTAGGGCTGATTTGGCCTTTATATATAGGGGTTGTTTTAAAAAATGAGGCCAAATCAGCCCCAATTAAAACCAAATTGACCCCATAGGTTTCTAATTTGGCCCCTTTATGTCATTTTGGTGCTACAACAAGAGCCAATCTAGCTTTTAATGAAGAGTCATATTGACCCCATTATTTCTAATTTGGCCCTTAGACCATTTTAGTCTTACAATAAGGGTCAATTTAGCTTTTTAGCATGGGTCATATTGACCCCATTATTTCTAATTTGGCCCTTAAGCCATTTTAGTCCTACAATAAGGGTCAATTTAGCTTTTTATCATGGGTCATATTGACCCTATTATTTTTTATTATTTTTCCTACACACTGTTATTTTCAGAGTTATTTTTTACTCCACTAAGGGGGTTAAAATAACTCTTGAGTGTGGAATAACAGTGTTTTGGAGTTCGTTTAACTCCCACATGGGAGTTGAACTTTACTATACTCTCTATTGTAGTCAATTTAACTCCCTAAAAAGAGTTATTACAATACTTGAACGTTTAACTCCAAGCTAAAATTAGTTGTTTTTTACTCTTGTTATTTCAGAGCTAGAGTTGAAATAACTCCCATTGAGTAAAATTTAAGGAGTTAACATCACTCAACCGAAGGAGTAAATAACTCTACCTTGGAGTTAACTGAAAGCTCTTTGAAACCACATAGGCACGACGTCTGGTGTCATGGGCTGATTTCTATACCGTATAGACCGCAGCGAGTAGATATAACATAAAGCCGCAGAGTCCGGAAATTTTCTCAGATGCGAATAACTATTTAAATAGTAATTACTTTGTGAGGATGTTAGCATATACATGTACATTGCTTATGCATTAATAAATGAAAAATTATTCAAAAGTACGAAAAAATGTTATGAAAATAATCCAGAATAGAGACTTGTAACTACAGTACTGCAAACCAGTTAGCGGCAACGCTCATGAGTATATCAGGTTTCGATTTCGACGGTACTTCAACGGTCACTATCAACGAAGCAGTTTTGGTTTTAAGCGGTCTTTTCCTACAACTTCAATGGATTTACAGAAGGTTAGCTAGTTTAAGAGTTTTGGAACCAAGCTAAGAACTTATGAAGACGTCGTTTGGACCGTGAATGGCTATTTATTAGCGGGTATCCTTGGAGGAAAACGAAACACTAAAGACAGTTCGAAGATGATAGATGGTAAGCCTTGCATCAATTTTAAAGTAATTCCTAATTTACCTACAAGTAGATATGTTGATTAGTAGGCCCTTGATAATACTAACAAAAAGTAAATGAGTATTTCATGGACGAACTAACTGTGCAAAAACAGAATGAGCCGGGGTGGCGCAGTGGTTAAGGGCTTTTCCTCTCACCTCTGGTTCTGTGGGAAATGGCAAGATGTTGAGTTTTTTTTTAGCAATCTAGCCTTCTAGGGCCCAGGTTCGATCACCAAAGCGACGCCATACTGTATGTGAGTTGAGTTTGTTGGGTTTTGCTCCGGGTGCTCAGGTTTTCCTCCCTACATAAAAACCAACACTCTAAATTCAAATTCAATCTGTAATTTAGCCAGGTCCTTGCTAAGATCAGCCCCGTGGTGCCATTGCAAATTCAAGGTTATTTTTATCTGTCAACATGCACCTCTGTAGGTTTTCACATGGTCTGATTTTTTGGACGAACAGGTAAATGTTGAAGACCTAATTTTGTAGGCAGGACTCCTTTGAGGACTTAAGTTGGCAAGCATTGATTACAAAATAATATTATTGGATTCATGTTCAGTACTGATATGTAATAGCTACATGTACAGTATACATACATATAATGTTTATGTTGGCTTAATATTACCTGCTTGTTTACATTTGTCGATAGGTTGTTTGTCAGTAATCCTTAAAATTGATTTTTGGGCTAGATAGCAGAATGTTCCCCCCGCTCAAGTACATTAGGTGTTGACGCCAATATGTCAACGCATTGACATCATACATGTTGCTTCGTTCTACTACTGTGAACAGAGAGACTCACTCACACCCAGCCATATCTCTGTAATGCGTTGACGTACATGTATTAACATTATACATGTTGCTTCGTTCTACGAGACTCGTTCACACCCAGACATATATCTCGAGAGAGATAACCATATATGGACTGACGCGTTGACATGTTGTCATCTCCACCTAACGTACTTGAGCGGGGGGTGGGGGGGGGGGGGGGGGGGGAGGCGTATTCTGCAATTGCTTCGATTTTAGTTTAAATATCTTAATTAAATTAACATTAGGTACATGTAGTTTCATTGTTAGTGAGGCTTCTAATGGCACACAGACAACTTGAAAATCAAAAACAATGACTTTAATCCCCAAAATAATGTAAATTAAGTTGCAAGAACACTGCAGACAGTAATGTTGTACATGTCCTCTTCCTTTGTTTTCAGCATAAGTGTATGACAGAAAAGCAAAGATACAATGTAGAACAGGACTGGCAGGAATTAATGTACAATATGAAAAGCAACAAGACTGCTGGTTGGCTGAATACACATGGGAGAAGACCACAGATAAGACTTATAATAGCATAAACTACATGTAGGCTACATTGTATTTTAGGATGATTACTCTTGTTTAAAAAATACATATTCAGTTACGGTATTTCTCAAAATTATGCTTACAACATTTTCTTGAATATTAATGCCATGTATCTGTATGAGCAGGATGATTTCAAATTAATGACAGTGGCGTTTATTTTTTAGATGAGACCTTTTATTCGAGATCTGGCCAGGAACTGATTATTGTGTCAGTAACCTGGTACATGTATACTAGTTTAATTTCTACTGGTTATATTACACCGATTTTCAGCACCTGGTTGCATTCTATCAATTAACTAGCTGTAGTGCGGTTATAATAATTAAGAAGTTGAGGTCTCATTCACTAGTTAGCCCATAATTTTATGCCAAGCCAACAGCCCACTTCCGCGATATACTTTACTTAATTGTCACGCACAAAGGTTTCAATACGAGGCTCTGTACTAAATTGAATTTATTCTTTTCTCTGTGAAAAGAATAAATTTAATTTAGCACGGGGCCTCGTATTGAAACCTTTGTGTGTGACAAGTAAAGCATATTGCGGAAGTGGGCTACTCTTTGCTGACACAGGGTGGTTACCGCCAGAGATTTGTTTACATCCGTCAGTGGTTGTTTTACGTTCCCATTACTGGATACCTCAATACAGAAGCCATGATTACTGAAATTAATCTGATTGGCTGTTAAATGTTTTTTTTCTTATTTGGAGGCAAAATTTTGTTATTTCGATTGGAAATAAACTTTTGGCTTCAAAGAGTATCTGTCGTATGACTCCTTATA
The DNA here is from genome assembly GCA_030867875.1 of Actinernus sp. WN-2022. Classification (NCBI taxonomy): domain Eukaryota; kingdom Metazoa; phylum Cnidaria; class Anthozoa; order Actiniaria; family Actinernidae; genus Actinernus; species Actinernus sp. WN-2022. The sequence continues at coordinate 36,136,068 of JAOWCC010001589.1, read as the reverse complement.
AGGATTTACATGTAGTCAGGTCCCTGAAGTACAAAAGGGAGGTAACCGCACAGGAGACTCGCGGTGTGTGGGTAGTGTTATGTATTAAAATTAGTCACAAATCGAGTACCGATGGTCGCTTAGCGTAGTGGTTGACACACTTGGTATACAATATGAGGACTCGTCACATACTATGGTGATCCTCTACACATACATATGGCGGCTTATTGTTCTTCCTTATAAGGAGGTTGCACGATAGACACTTCTCTTTGGCCTTGCCCGAGTAATAACAAGTGACAGAAGTGAGTTTCTTGAACAATAAAAAGTGCGCCTTGTGCTCATGTTGTTGGACATTCAACACTAACCCAGTTTTCCCATGATATAGAATGCACACAACAATTTATTTCACTATTGTCAAAAATGTTGCCATCTATGTTATTAACAAGTAATCATATGGGTCCTCGTAAAATAAATTATTAAAGGGAACCTTAGCTGAAAACAACGTGTATTCTCAAGTATTTGTTTATACTGTACAGTAGATGCCTAAATACATTACTGCATTTGTCTCCAGTCAATTGTACACTAGATTCAGGTTCTTCCAACATGCATTCATTGTAGTTGGGGGAGAAAAAAAATTGAATAGGGGGAATTTATTTCAAATCCAGGCTTCTACTGTTAATAGTGGTAAGTAAAAAGAGAACTTGTAGCTGATGTGGTCAAGTAGAGTACACTGAGAAAATCGCCGGTCACCTATGCTTTGGGAGAACTCTATATGTACACTGTAGATGTCATTTATGCACCGATTTTCCTGACGGTAACACTCATTTGAATTTTCTGTGCATCGCCATCTTGGATCGCATGACATCACAGTGTTGTCCCTATTGTTACACAACAAAAGTGCTATTGTCTTCTGACAATAGGGGCAACACTGTGATGTCATGTATGAGATCCAAGATGGTGGCACACTGGAAATTCAAATGGGCCCTATCGATTGGAAAATTGGCGCATAAATGACATCTAGTGTACAATTTACTGGAGACAAACGCAGAAACAGACTTAGACATGCATATACTAATCATTTGAGAGCAAACATTGTTCACTTTTTATGATCAGATTTGTAAAAAAAAAAAGGGTAATTAAGGGATAACTAGCAAAATAATACTGGGATAAGGGATAACAAACCAGAAAACAGTAGGGATAAGGGATAACCAAAGTCCATTGGGATAAGAGATAATCAATAACAGTCATCTGCATCTCATGTGTCATGAAAAACATAGGGATAACCCGCACCGCCTCCCCTAACCTGGCCTCTAAATTGAATTATGTATATATTAAGCCTCTGTTATTTACTGTATTTAAATTTTCTATTGACAATTTATAATTTCATACTGTTCTGTTATTTATTTGAATATTATATTGACAATTTCAAATGTAAAATAAAGTCATTGATACAATTAAATATGAATAATTACAAAGCTTACCAACTTTGTTATTTTAATTTGTAAATTTCAATCTGGGTGAAATACAACTGACACTGATGTGAATCATTTCTGAATTCAGAAAAGTGCATCAAATGCATCCAATATATCCATTTTGTTGGTTCCAATCAGCCCTTATGATATGCTAAGTCCAAAATAGCTCCTCAAATGGGTAGCAAAATAGCTAATTCGTGAGGCTATTTCAGCTCCCTGAACAATCAAATTGACCCCATTTTTTTTCCAAATCAGTACTTAGGGTGGGTCAATTTGACCCCTAATTAAGGGCCATATCAACCCCTAATTTAAGGCTAAAATACCTCCTGAATTGGGTACCAAACCAGCCAATTTCAAGGGCTATTTAAGACCCCTGAAAAATCAAATTGTCCCCAGATGTTTTCAAATTCAGCACTTCAGAAGGTCGATTCAACCCCTAACAAAGAATCAATTCAACCCTAAAGAAGGGTCAATTCAGCCCCTAATTTTAGGGCCAAATTAGCCATGAAAATGGGGCCAAAACAGCCCTCAAGTATGTGCCAAAATTTACTCATTTTTGGGGTTAATTCAGCTCTTTTGAATTTACAGTGTAGCAACTACAGAATTCATTAACTTCCCAAAATTCATAAACTGACACCACTGATACTTTTATCTCTCATCGCGTGACTAACTCAAGTGACAAAAGTATTCAGTGCTATTGAACGGGTGACTGAATACACCTGAGGAATTTAAAAACGCACTTATGAAATATACGATTTTGCACATAATTAAAAAGCTCTGATGAGTAAAAGCGAGGAGTGATGTTGAATTAAGTTTCAACCAAGTTACATTCCCAAAAGTTATTCATGAAACGAAATGAAATTTCACATGGTGTTCTGTATACGCTGAACTCACGAAGGAGATCAAAGTTTTAAATGGGACGCGATCTACAACGAAATATCTGAATTTGAATTTTAAAGTCTTAGTCGGATTGAGCTGGTTTTTAGAAGGAAGGGCTTGAAGTCATCTGGTATAAATATAAGTACCTTCTCAATGATGAAGTGCAAAAACTTGGTTTTATTCTGGCCGCAGCCATTGCGCTTCAAGTGACCATGCATAGCTCGTGATAATTGAAATTACGCGCTCATAACTGTGACGTGGATGATGTTCCAATTAATACGAAAAGCATCTCGAAAATACTAAAGTAGGAACAATTACTTTTGGTAACTTCCTCCAAAACCCTCAGATGAAAGCCAAACGTAGCCATTATTGCGTCGGTCTCGTGTGCGGGTCAACGGGTTAGAGTAGTCGAGTGACGAGTAATCCTTCCCACAATGCATCCGATATATTGATATAGTGATATAGGTGGGTTTGACAGAATTTTTCAATTCGCTGTATATATATACACCCGTTTAAAAAAAATTACTGCAAATATATATATACCTTTTGTATTCTTGTCAAATTTGACAGCTAAAACAATGGAGAACAAAAGATATATATATATATATAAATCAAAAGCAATATTTTTGAAAACGAGAGTATATATATATCCTTTTGTTATCCATTGAGCTGTCGAATTTGACAATAATACAAAAGGTATATATATATATATATACTTGTTTTCAAAAACTTTGCTTTTGATAGATATATATATATAATATATATATGTCTTTTGTATTCCCATCAAACATCCGATGTCAGGTCGCTGGTCTTTTCTAAAGACAAGGTACAATAGGCTATTAAGAGACACAAAGCTCTGGACCACAAGCAGAGAGTCAATGTTAACTCCATAAAGGTTTTCAGGTTTTTCCTTTTTTTGATTTTGCCCCAATAAAATAATAGTCAAACATTGAAATTAAAATTGCTCCGATTTTGTGTACAATTTCAGCGTATTTTTTACAAGGTTTTGTATGGAAAATTTCAAATATGAATATTTAATTTAGTTGGAATTATGCAGTCTACACACAAAAAAATAAAAATGGTAAGCAGTTGATTTTTGACACCGTAAAATTCGAAAGCCAAATTAATAATTGAAGTTACTTTTTCGGTTGAAAACGCGTCTTTTTCATTAAAAACGTATAAAATAGTCTTCCGTCCACACTATCGTTTTCGAATTTGTCGCTGTCCACACTAAAACGCGAATTTACACACCCTGGAGAGCGTCTTCAAAAAGATCCGGATAAATTCGAAAGTGTATCTGTTTTTAGCCGTTTTAGTGTTTATCCAGATTAGTGTGCATGGACAGGGCCTTAGATTCGAATCGCACGTAAGAGAACTGAAGAGCACAAACTTTGCGTACGCAGTTTCGCACCCTTTCACACTTGGTCTCATACAGTTTCACTAAAATTAAACTGATATTTTTGTGTTTCAATGAACAAACTGTATTGCATTCAATCAGGAACCTGCATTTTAAACTCATCATGCCCGTCGTGTTTTGTTTTGCATTGTTCAACGGGGATGTCACACTTTTTTGGTAATCACTCTCACAAAGAGCTCTGTGTCTACAATATGAAAACAATGACAAAATAAAAGCAAGATCATCTGAAAACAGAAGTTTTTCTTGAAACAAAAATACACCTTTTGGCAGTCATTATTGCGATATTGTTGTCGGCAAGTTAATTTCTTCATGGAACACCGACACCGATTTACAATGGCAACATTTCTGCTGCGACCGTTTCCCAAAAAATAGACACTGAGCTGCTACAATGAAATTAAGTAGATTTCTGATTGAATGTAGTATTTTTTTATTGAATCGAGGTTTCTTGTTTAAGGTTTTATGGTTTTTTCTTAATATTTGATTAAATGTATTAGATCAAGCGAAAAATGGCGCGAAAAAGCTTTTCTAAAACTTTTTTTGTTAAAGGACTCCTGCTTTGTACGCTGTCAATTACCCTCTGTAGATCAAGTATACAATTAAAATGGAGGTTTCCTTTTTCCATTTTATTCCGTAGTATAAACTGTAGACATCATCCATCGGCTAAATCGCGACCAATTAAATATTGATATTTAGAAATTTCATTGACTAATAAAAATATGTTTAAAAATACGGCGCAATTGTACGAAAAATGGGACTAGGTTGAAATACTAATTTAATTCGGGTTACTTCAGTGGTACTGTGTTGTCAGTTTTATAATAGCAACTATCGCTGACGTCACGCGAACCATGCACAAGCGAACTTTTAAAAGCTTGTTATTAAAACGACTAGGTTTTTACGAGGCAGACCAAGCGAAGAATGGAAACGACGGATATATACTCCTATGCGAACCATTACCGAAACGATTACCCTCCAGCAAATATTACTTATATATTGCTTTATTCTTCGAACAAAAATTAAACTTTCGACAGTCATTGTTTTCATATTGTAAACGCAGAGCTCGCTGTCTTATTTTCTTTTCGAATTGCATTGCCAAAAGAGTGAGACACTCCCGTTGAACAATGCAACTAAGAAATCACACCGTAAAATTCGAAAGCCAAATTAATAATTGCAGTTTTTGCCTTCAATTATTAATTTGTCTTTCGAATTTTACGGTGTCAAAAATCAACTGTATTTAAAATCGAGGTTAGCATTTTTATTTTTTTCGTGTAGACTGCATAATTCCAACTAAATTAAATATTCATTTTTGAAAGTTTCGATACAAAACCTTGTAAAAAATACGTTGAAACTGTACACAAAATCCGAGCAATTTTAATATCAATGTTTTACTATTATTTTATTGGGGCAAAATCAAAAAAAGTAAACACCTTTATTGAGTTAACAATGACTGTCTGCTTTTGGTCCAGAGCTATTGTGTCTCTTAATAGCGACCTGACATCGGATGTTTGATGGGAATACAAAAGATATATATATATATTATATATATATATCAAAAGCAAAGTTTTTGAAAATAAGTGTATATACAGTCGCTGCCAAAAAGGTTGTCCAGCAGAACATAATATAATACTTTAATATCCATTGTTTTGGCCTATTGTTTTGGTCTAGACAAAAGCCCAAAACAATGGATATTATAGTATTATATTATGTTCTGCTGGACAACCTTTTTGGCATTGACTGTATATGTTGTGGTTCAAATTTTTTTGGTTCTAATTTTTTTTAAACCAGTTCAAATTTTTTTAACCGGTTCAAAATTTTTACACTAGTTCAATTTTTTTTACACCAGTTCAACATTTTTACACTAGTTCACAGGACCATCGAAGAAGCATTATTATTCTGAGTTGTTCAGTGATCTAGTTCTAAGTGTAGTGACTATAGCTCTAAAAACCCTAAATTAGTGAGCATCCGTTGTTGACGGTTAGGGTATTTTTAAATGTAGGGGTAGGGTTTGTTTTAGTTCACGGGACCATTGAAGAAGCATTATTATTCTGAGTTGTTCAGTAATCTAGTTCTAAGTGTAGTGACTATAGCTCTAAATTTAAGAGACTGGAAACAAATTAGCATAATGAGAGGGACTGGCTTCAACGACTAGCACTTATAGAATATACGGTGGTGTTCAAATCAACGATTGCTTCTGTGGCGCATTGCGTTAGGCGAGTGGATCATCGAGTAGCTGAAGATAAGCCCGCTCGTGCAGGGTTAGTGAGTGGCTGGGTGACCGCCAAGGAAAGTGGTACAGTAAGGTAAGTAGGTAGGGGGGCAAGGGGGGCAAGGGAAAAAAGGGAATGGAATAGGTTGGCTTTTTTTTTTGCAGGGGAGGGGTGGGTAGATTTTTTTTTCTTTTGAAAAAGATAAACCAGATTTCAAAATTTGAACTGGTGTAAAAATGTTGAACTGGTTTAAATTTTTTGAACTGGTTTAAAAATTTGAACCAAAAAAAATTTCCAACCACAACATATATTATACAGTCAATGCCATAAAGGTTGTCCAGCATAACATAATATAATACTATAATATCCATTGTTTTGGCCTATTGTCTTGGTCTAGACAATAGCCCAAAACAATGGATATTATAGTATTATATTATGTTCTGCTGGACAACGTTTTTGGCATTGACTGTATATATGTATATATATATATATATACACTTGTTTTCAAAAACTTTGCTTTTGATTTATATATATATGATATATATGTCTTTTGTATTCCCATCAAACATCCAATGTCAGGTCGCTGGTCTTTTCAAAAGACAAGGTACAATAGGCTATTAAGAGACACAATAGCTCTGGACCACAAAGCAGACGGCCATTGTTAACTCAAGAAAGGTTTTCAGATTATTTTTCTTTGATTTCCCCCCCAAAAATGAATTGTCAAACAATCACATTGACATTAAAATTGCTCCGATTTTGTGTACAATTTCGGCGTATGGAAACTTTGTATGAATATTTAATTTAGTTGGAATTATGCAGGCTACACACAAAATTAAAATGGTAACCTCGATTTTAAAGACAATTGATTTTTGACACCGTAGAATTCGAAAGCCAAATTAATAGAGCAAAAAGAGCACTAACTTTGTGTACGCAGTTTGCACCCTTTGCCTATTGGTCTCATACAGTTTCACTAAAATTAAACTGATATTTGTTTGTTTCAATGAACAAACTGTATTGCATTCAATCAGGAATTCGAACCTGTTTAAGCTCATCGTGCCCGCCGTTTTGTTTTCATTGTTCAACGGAAATGTCACACTTTTGGTAATGCACTCTCCCAAAGGGGACTACAATATGATAACAATGACAAAATCAAAGCAAGGGAAGCGTCACATATCGATTTTTCCACGAGAAACGTCCAGCGAAGTTTGGGGGTGGGGGGGTTTTGACTTGTGACGTTTCTCCGTGGAAAAGTCGATAGTTTTCAGAAACATCACATCACATATCTCTGCAACGATATGTAAAAACTCCTGAAGAGAAATGGCAGATTGCATTTTTCCCAAATGCGTGTGTCTTAGGATCATTAATTTTTCTGGCTATTTGAAAAAATTAAAGCAGTTGAAAGAAATCAAATTTCATTTTAGAAAAAAATGAATCTCGGGACAGTCAATTTTCATTTTTCAAAAGCTATAAAATATGAAAACAAATATTGCGACAGTCAATTTTCATTAACAATAAATATTGCGAATGTCGATTTTCAAGTCTCACTGCGTGGAGACAATTTAGCTAATCATGTAGTCACATGAGGGTCTTTTCGCGGGAAACTCGATCGAAAATAGAGGAACATCGTGGGGACGCCGACTTCCTCATTCTGTCCAAAGGACAGCTGGGAGACTCGAGGGTTAACAGGAAGTTGAAGAAAGGCCAGATAATGCAGAACGCCCGTCGCTTATGTTTGATGTAACGCAAGTTAATAAAACTTATTGAGCAACAAACACGTGAATGGACATTGACGTATTCCAAGTCTCCATTTTTCCGGAAGCTTGAAGATTATAAGAAAACTTTAAAGAGCAAAAAACATTATTGGAATACTTTTCAAATGTTGATCACTAGGTCGACAATCAAAGAGAACGATTTATTTCCGGGATGGTGATACAGCTGATTTATAGCTTAACAGCTGTGATCATGATGGTGCGAGTGCTTTTGGTAGTAAACAGTTCTTCCACAACGACCATTACAGTGGGCAATAGTTCTTCCTAACCCTAACCTAACCCCCGTAGTTACGACCTCGAAGAGTACATTCAGTCAATCTTTTTTGCGCACCCTTCGTTAAATGAAAACAAATGTATGGCCCTCCCCGATTGACTGTCCCAAAATTCGTTTTTAATTTTTTTGTAAAATGAAATTTGATTTTTTTCAACTGCTTTCATTTTTTCAAACAGCCAGAAAAACGAATGACCCTGTTAGAACAACCGCGGCCGCCAGGGTGACCAGCGATAGCTGTGGGACAATGCGTGTATCGTATCTAATTTCCTATGTTCCTAACTCACCGACATAGATAGCGGTATTAAGTTGGAATAAAAAGGCGGACATGAATAGAAAGAAGTATTATAACATAACCACGATAAACCAAGCGCTCTGATTGGCTAATAGCCGTGGACCATTTGCCCATGGGTTGCACACTCACATCGGATTTTGTTCACGATTGCACCAATTTTTTCTTTTCTATTCCCACGAAAACTATTTTATAGGACAATAAGAGAAAAACTCTAATCCAAGTGAACAGGGAATTTTGTCGAGCGACTGTCTTGGCAAATTTTGAGCTTCATTTATTTTCGGAGCCACAGTACCAGAAAAGGAAGAGTTGAGACGGCTTACAAATCTGTACGAACGACGAACAAGATTTACGAGCTTTTGCACTGAGTTTTGGATACTGAAACATTCAGAAAGGAGGAACGAAAACAGACGACGAACTGTTCAATCTCGATATTTAGAGGTAAAGGGACAGCATTTTTGATTATTAAAAAAATCCAGACGAGTTTTATGAACTAATTAAAAGAAACTACAATGGTTTATTTGGTAGAAACTAAACTTATAATTATATCAGTCGAGTCGAAAACCGTCGAAGAGCCAGAGGTGTACGTACATAGTTGAATTAAACGAATAAACCTCATTAAAACGTTCTCTAGTGTCCTGATATTAATGCCAACTACAGAATAATGAATAAGCTCCACATTCAGTGAGTTGATTTTACAACGAGATAATTTTATTGTCACTTTTGGATGTGAAAGTAATTAAACATACAATTTTAGAGAACAACAAACAAACTTACTTAGTTCACTTGTCTCCAGGATATCCCGTACTGGCACAAATGGCAACAGCAACAAGCCAAAACCAGGAGATTCAGCTGACATGCAGTTCACTCCAATCCATAGGAAAAACGACGAATTCCAAACCTCTGGAGTGCAGGTTGTTTTTAATTCCGCCGAAAACTATTCAGCCTTCAACAGACGAATGAACCCTTTTCTTCATTTTTGCCAGTTTACCAAAGCGATTGCTCCAACAAAAGGAACTGAATAAATGTCTTTCTCTTGCAGTTCGAGAACTTTTTAGATAGCTAGATCTTCTCTTTCCTTGGAATCAAGGTTTAAATAAACATTTTGTTGAGCAGAGATCAATGAATGACTTGTTTTTGCACTGGAACAGTCGCGCCAGCGCTCAGCTTAATTTATGCGTTTTTTTTTCTCGCGCTTCATGAGTAGAAGGAGAGGCACCGAATTAAGCTCCTTTTTTAGGGCGTTAATTTTTAGGGCGCTATGTAAATTTTTGGTGAGCTCTCATTAATTCAGGTCACGTCACAGTCCTATTGTCTTAGGTCATGCATAAATTAATTAGGGCGTACGCCCTTTTTTAAGGCGCTATGCTAATTTTTAAGGCGCTCTCATGAATAAAGTGAGGCGCGCTCATGAATAAAGTGCGGTAAAGTGCGGCGCTCTCATGAATAAAGTGGAATCTCATTAACTCAGAAGATTATCTATTATTTCTGTGAATGAGGTCATCGATCTATTCGGGCATGTTGGGCAAAGCCTATTGTTTGGGGTCGTCTCTAAAACCAGGAGCGATCGGCCCTGAACACATTCGAAGTTGAATGAAAAAAGCAATAAATATCTCGCAATATCTAAACTCTTTATAGCGTATATAGTAAGAACAAACTACTCGTGATAGCCTCTAAACTGTCTTTATTATTTTCCTTTACAGTTAATAACTCATAAGATAATTGTATACAAAATCCACTGTGACTCATTAGATCAACTCTGCTATTGTTCTTAGGGATTAGCGATAACTGAAGAGCCTATTGTTTTGAGGAAAACTCTTGAGATGTAAATTATTCTCTGAAACTGAACTATAATTACCATACGAATAGAAACAACCACCAAAACAAAGTTTATTCAATCTCAAAAACACCAATTTACAGTTCGTTTTCCTTATCGTCGCCGAGTTGATAACTTTCTTATTTCTCAGTTCTTGTGTTGATATAATGTACCGTGTTACAAGATTACACTGATTTATGTTTCATTGATTTTTTTTTTGTTGACAAATGCTGCTTAACTTGGATAAGCTAACAATTAGAAGGGGAAAACAAATAGTTTGTCATTCCCAGGCTACACTCTATTCGTAAAGAATAAAACACGCGTTATCGTCGTTTTAGGTTATTTTCCAAACTAGACCGAAGAGATATTTACCATATCTGAAAGAATAACAAGACAGCCACCTGTCTATCGTTTAAAGGACTATCATGGATAACATTTTACGAAGCCGAGTTACAGAGAGTCGAAAAGCAAGATGATTTCTACCGGGTAGAAAAAGTCTTAAAAAAGCGTAAACGGAAAGGCAGGATTGAATACCTTGTCCAGTGGAAGGGGTACCCCGAGAGTTTTAATTCTTGGGTAGATGAAAGGGATATAAAATACTTGTAATTAGATAGCTGATCGTTTTAATAAATTAATAAAGAAAACCTATTTATACTATCTGAAATGAGCCATGATTGGTTATAAACTCGAACCACTTTAGGTTTTTGTAATTTTGCTTCTTGTAAATAATACTTGTGCTCCTCTGGTGATAAGGTATGTACTTGCGACAAATGATTGGAAAGTTTCACTAAATATTTTCATCCACAATTCGACACCGGACAAGTATACATAGTGTTGTTGACAACACGAAAACCCTTATTGATACCCGAGAAATACATTTAGATAGTTTTCTTTATCGATCTCATTACATCTCTTATTAACTCCCTTACAACTAAATTTATCCGAAGCTCCAAAGCAATAATAGGTTTACTACCCGCCGCCCGTCAACGCCCACAAGCCCTGATCGCCCGCCGCCCGCCAACGCCCGTCAACGCCCGCCGCCCGTCAACGCCCGCCTCCTCCTCAACCTCCTCCTCCTCCTCCTCCCTCCTCCTCCTCCTCCCTCCTCCTCCTCCTCCCTCCTCCTCCTCCCGCTTCCTCCTCCCTCCTCCTCCTCCCGCTTCCTCCTCCCTCATCGCTACCCCAAAGCTTCCTTATGTTATAGAAAATATCTGGCCAACCGAAAGTGTACCGTAAGGAAGCTTTGGGGTAGCGATGAGGAAGCGAGAGGAGGAGGAGGGAGGAGGAAGCGGGAGGAGGGAGGAGGAGGAGGAGGAGGGAGGAGGAGGAGGAGGGAGGAGGAGGAGGGAGGAGGAGGAGGGAGGAGGAGGAGGAGGAGGAGGAGGAGGAGGGAGGAGGAGGAGGAAGTGGAGGGAGGAGGAGGCGGGCGTTGACGGGCGGCGGGCGTTGACGGGCGGAGGGCGTTGGCGGGCGGCGGGCGATGGCGGGCGGCGGGCGTTCAGGGCTTGTGGGCGTTGACGGGCGGCGGGTAGTAAAACCTATTATTGCTTTGGAGCTTCGGATAAGTTTAGTTGTAAGGGAGTTAATAAGAGATGTAATGAGATCGATAAAGAAAACTATCTAAATGTATTTCTCGGGTATCAATAAGGGTTTTCGTGTTGTCAACAACACTATGTATACTTGTCCGGTGTCGAATTGTGGATCAAAATATTTAGTGAAACTTTCCAATCATTTGTCGCAAGTACATACCTTATCACCAGAGGAGCACAAGTATTATTTACAAGAAGCAACATTACAAAAACCTAAAGTGGTTCGAGTTTATAACCAATCAGCTAATTCATGACTCATTTCAGATAGTATAAATAGGTTTTCTTTATTAATTTATTAAAACGATCAGCTATCTAATTACATGTATTTTATATCCCTTTCATCTACCCAAGAATTAAAACTCTCGGGATACCCCTTCCACTGGACAAGGTATTCAATCCTGCTTTTCCGTTTACGCTTTTTAAAGACTTTTTCTACCCGGTAGAAATCATCTTGCTTTTCGACTCTCTGTAACTCGGCTTCGTAAAATGTTATCCATGATAGTCCTTTAAACGATAGACAGGTGGCTGTCTTGGTATTCTTTCAGATATGGTAAATATCTCTTCGGTCTAGTTTGGAAAATAACCTAAAACGACGATAACGCGTGTTTTATTCTTTACGAATAGAGTGTAGCCTGGGAATGACAAACTATTTGTTTTCCCCTTCTAATTGTTAGCTTATCCAAGTTAAAGTGCCTATCACCCTTTTGCAATTTTGATAGCCTATGAACCTCCGAAACGTTTTGAATACTTCTGTGAAGAAATGTTTGATTTAAAGTGAACACCTTATGTTCTACGCTTGTTTGAAATCGTGTAAATGTGACCTTTCCTGACCCATGACCGCGTAAGTAAAAGCCTGGGTCGAAACCTGGGTAGACGTTAACTCATTAATGCATTATTCTCCATGGCGCCTTTTTATCACAACAACATCGATGCATAGAAAATATACACAGTTTTTGAGTTGTTAGTAAAGAAAAAAGTCATTTTAGTCAACACGTTGAGTATTTCTTCACATGATTGCAAAGCCGAATTAATTATATGACGTCAAGATGACGTCTACCCAGGTTTCGATCCAGGCTTTTACTTACGCGGTCATGGGTCAGGAAAGGTCACATTTACACGATTTCAAACAAGCGTAGAACATAAAGTATTCACTTTAAATCAAAACTTTCTTCACAAAAGTACTCAAAACGTTTCGGAGGTTCATAAGCTATCAAAATTGCAAAAGGGTGATAGGCACTTTAAGCAGCATTTGTCAACAAGAAAACAAATCAATGAAACATAAATCAGTGTAATCTTGTAACACGGTACATTATAACATACCCGAATTAATGAGAGCGCCCTAAAATTAGGATTCCGAATTAATGCGTACGCCCTAAAAATAATTCCTTAATTAATTCAATGGACAATAGGATTGTGACGTCATCCTAATTAATGCATACGCCCTAAAAAGTAGCATAGCGCCCTAACAAATTAACACAGCGCCCTAAAAAAGGGGCTTAATTCGGTGCCTCTCCTACTACTTTCATGTATTGAGAATGTATCAGTTTCATCAACAACAAAAACATTATTTGCTCTTTAATTGTCGTGGTTATGTTATAAAAGAAATGGTAAACGCCACAGCTGTGCGTCCATCGAGTTATGGACGCACTTGGGAGGTTCCCTAAGCACTCAAGAGGCTAGAGTCACTCTCGGCTTTGCCTCGAGCGACCCTTACGCATCTTTCGTGCTTAGCAACCTCCCGCGTGCGTCCATAACTCGATGGACGCACGCTGCACGTTTACCATTTCTTTAGTGTATGACTTTTGAAAAAAAGTCGATAAATTTCAGATTTTAGTTCAGATTTGCTTGGTTTTTGGCTTTTCGCCACACGTAATGACGTGTGACCCGATAACCAAGCCTTTCTGTGAGCTCTTACTAGATGCTTTTTAGCGCAGTCCGGGTCGGTAGTGCAGTGGCACCGAAGCCCGCGTACTGTTTGCTATGCCATACTGACGAGTTCTAATAAGAACGAAACAGCTGTCTATGGCTGCAATCTAGTTCGAGCACTTTTCGTGTCAGGCTTTGTTTTAGAATTTTACGTTGTATATCAGCTTTGCTGTATAGTCTTCGGACTTTTCATTCTTAATCGTTTATCTTTTGGCTGCATAGGTCCTTACTTCGGATCCAACGTATTTTTGCAGGATTTTTGTTCACGGTATTTGCTTATGTATTTTCTATGATAAATTTCTGACGTTTCTTAGGGTGGGTTGAAAAAGAAACTTCGCTGGACGTTTCTCGTTGAAAAATCAATATGTGACGCTTCCCCAAGGTCATTTGAAAACAGGAAAAGTTTTTCTTGAAAAAAAAAATAACTTTTTGTCAGTCATCTTTCGATATATTCTCATCAAGTTAATTTCTTTACCGAACACAACACCGATTTACAATGCAAATATTTCTGCTGCGACCACCGCTGCTACAATGAAATTAAGCAGATTTCTGATTGAATGTAGTATTTTTATATTGAATCGAGGCTTCTTGTTTAAGGTTTTAAGGTTATTTCTTAATTTTTTGGTGTAAATATATGAGATCAAGCGAAAAATGGCGCGAAAATGCAAAACAAGTCGCAACCTTTCTAAAACTTTTTTGTTGTTAAAGGACTCCTTCTTTGTACGGTGTCAATTATCCTCTGTATATATAAAATTAAAATGGGGTTTCTTTTTTGCCATTTTATTCCGTAGTGTAAACTGTAGAAATCATGCTACGCCGGCAATTAAATATTGACTTTAAAAAATTATCTGAAAAATACGACGCAATTGAACAAAAAATCGGACTATGTTGAAATATTAATTTAATACGGGCTACTTCAGCGGTACTGTATTGTCAGTTTTATAATAGCCGCTACAAACCAACTATCGGTGACGTCACGCGAACCACAAGCGAACTTTTAAAAAGCTTGTTATTAAAACGGCTAGGTTTTTACGAGGCAGACCCAGCGAAGAATGGAAACGACGACGGATATATACTCCAATGCAAACCATGGAACGATTTCCCATTACATGATCGTGAGATGATATGAAGTTTATCCTCGAGAGTCTAAACTTCATATCTTCAAACCACCGTGTAATTTTCTTTTTTATTATATGGACAATTAAACTGCCCTAAGAACTCTTATATATTCATTTTACTTACTCTAAGTACAAACGTCTTCGTGATATGTCTAAGCATGTCTGGGGAGTTTCCTCGGGTTTTCTTGTCTCTTCGATGCAGTCTAGAAAATCTTTAGAGTTTTAGATCGTATTTGGCTTTTTGTGCTCGGAATATTCATTGTCATGCAGATCATTTAAGTTGTTTACATCTTCCTCCGTGATTTTCACAAACCTGCCGCCAGCTTTGTAGTTCGAAAGGCGGCAAACGTGACGTCAGCGATATTTTCACTAGTGAGGATATGGAAAATACGCCACTCAGTACCCGGATGTTGTTTCGTATGAGTTCTATGAGTGGTTTATTTCTCAGTAAAACACTATCGTCCATATACTATACAATGCATTAATCTCATTCTCATCATATAATTGGTATAAATTAAACTCAATATTGAACATGGTATTATGTACGTTATGGTTCGAATCCCGTTTAAGCCTTAGAATTTCTTCTGGGCTTTCTTTGCAAGTATACTTAAATTGCTTCAGAACTGCGAAGATCTCTTTCACTCCCATTATGAATAACTAAAGTCTCTATCCGCAGTTCGCATATTCGTATATGATTTACATCATACATAGATTGTCTAATACAATTCTATTCCATTATTCATAGTTTTAAACCTCAATTGTGAATTTCAATAACCTTTCCGATTTTGGTCTGATCAGACTGATTTTAACTGCACTTCTAATATTTATTTGGGTTTCAGTAAGCACTGTTTGGATTAACGTAGCTGATATCTGATGGCCTCAGGAAGCACATTGTAAAAGTACTCAACAGTGTTCAGTCCTTTCCACTCCATCCTTCAAGTTCAACACAGCGAGAGTCAGCTTTTGAACTGCGCCGAGCAGAAATGATGAACACGACTAAAGCCAACAGCACATCAGATTCGGATGTCGATATAAGCGTGGAAAATATTATAAAGAGTGTTATGATGTGTGTTCTTATGGTTACCAGCCTTATTGGAAATTCACTGGTTATACGAGTGATGTTCAAGAGCAAGCGATTACGAGCCAAACCACTGAGTTACTACATCTTGAACATGGCTGTTTCTGATCTCATCGTGCCCACCTTCACTTTACCTGTGCATTTATTTTTAGAAATGACGGGTCATGTGAAATGGTACGCAGGCGAGTTTCTTTGCAAGTTAGTATATTTCCTCATTAACTTGTCACCGCGTGTCTCTATCCACTATCTGGTTTTTATGACGGTCGAGAGATTCTGTGCGATAGTGTTTCTATGAGGTTGAAACGGATAACCAGAATTCGTTACGTTATGCTACTAGCAGCATGGATCACGTCTGCTGGATTTCTAGCAATGTATTTTTACACGTTCAAGGTGCGAGAGTTTGGCTGCCTCTCAAACTTGGGCCCTTCATACGTAAAGATACTACAAGCTTACAGCCTGGCGGATCAAATAATCTTCATATACCTTCCTTTCCTTATTCTAACTTCGCTCTATACCATACTGTTAATAGTGCTAAAAAGAGACCAACGTCGTATGAAAAACACAGACAACAAAACCCAGCAAAATGAACGTATTCAAATTCGCAGTAAAACGTTGAAGCAAGCGCTTACTATTGTGTGTGTATTTGGAGTGTGCTTCGCTCCCATCAGTAGAGTAGAAATCGTACAAAGTTGGAAATTTCATTGGGCGGCTTCAAGGTCGTCTTCATTGCCAGAAATGTGGTTTGTTGGACGGTTCTTTTCGTGGGCGAACGCGAGCATCAATCCAGTCGTGTACTTCTTTTTCTCTGGAGGTTTTCGAAAGAAACTGTAGCATTTGATATATAGGCCTACTCCAGGTCCTAAAGTCGCTTAAAGTCGCCTTAAATCGCATTAAGTCGCTTTAAGAGTGTATCCAGCAGTTACTCCTTATAATAAGTCATCTACTTCCTTTTCTTTGGAGGTTTTCGAAAGGAACTGTAGTGTTTGTTTTACCAAACATGGATTACTATACTCTATCAGTTGGAGTAATAGTGATGTCGCCCTAAGTCTCTCTCGGGCATTCAATCTTGAATATAATCCACTTTTAGGTGACTGCTGGACCATCGCCTGTGCTCTTCTTACAGCTTGACTTACCGCTGAACAGCATTACCGTACCAACGGCAACAGGTCTTTGCCTTGGATTAACATTGTTAGCACATGTTGGTGGCAGAGTAGAACTGTTTGGGCTAGTAGTATTAGTTATTTGTGAGACTAATTTCCCTGCCTCGCTAAGGCAAGAAACTAAACGACTCAGGTTTTCTTCCATTTTCCCGCCTCACATCCTTCGCGCGGCTGCGCAAGCGCAGAACATTGATTAACCCAGTCTCTCCCGGACATAAACCACAGGCATCCTAAATAGTTGAATAAGGGTTGAATAGTTCAATAACTGTTGAATGGCTGAATAAGGGTTTAATAGTTGAATAAGGGTTGAATAGTAGAATTCGTGTTGAATAGTTGAATGAGTGGTTGAGTAGTTGAATAAGGGTTGAATAGTTGAATAAGGGTTGAACAGTTGAATTTGTGTTGAATAGTTGAATGAGGGGTTGAATAGTTGAATTTGTGTTGAATAGTTGAACGAGGTGTTGAATTGAATAGTTGAATGAGGTTGAATAGTTGAATTTGTGTTGAATAGTTGAATGCGGTGTTGAATTGAATATTGCTACAATCGGCTTGCCATATGCGAATTCGGAGATATTTTTGAAGTTGTTAGGAGACTCACGACCTAAAATATCGAGATAACCCATGCAGAGAAGACATGATTACACCTGATCTATAGTCAACATTCAAATTTAAGGCACCAAATCAGTACAAACTTATATATCTATTCATGCACGTGTATTTAACAATTATTCACTGAAGTCGAAGTGACTATTGGTGAATATTTACCGAGACGAAGTCGAGGTAAATATTCACCAATAGTCACTGAGACTGAAGTGAATAATTGTTTTAGTATAATTTCATCAGTGAATATTAGAGAAATTTAAACTAGACAATATAATAATAGTCTGACTTCCGACCCTTTTATAAGTTTAACAAGCGCGCGTGACAAGATAGTTTTGTGACAAACATTTGCATAATCACGTGCCGCTATACGGTTCATTGCACAAACCGACTTGACACGAGATTGGCAGGGATTACAAGAATGGATTTTCTGAAAGTATAGAAATACTGGAAACTACGAACTACAGAATCAAAGACAATGGTAAATCAAGAGACAAATGATTTCGGTATGAGATAAAGCTTGAAAACACAACGAGAGCGGCGAGAGAAGAGCATAAGCCATAACACTAACAGCAACCGGCTCCCTGAATGAAACTAGAACTTGTTGTTTTTCTATGAAGAACCACGAGGAAAATAACTCAAGTAAGTACACTCTTTTTGAGTCGAACCGTTCCCAATGTTTTAGGAAAAGGTCTTGTTGTGTTATTTATTGCTCTAAGTAGACGTTATATCCTTGTGAAAGTTTGTTATTCATAAAGACACGAGGGCCGAATAAACTCAACCCGAAACTCGTAAGTAAACTTTGTTTGTGAAGGCTTATGGATTAAAAAAAGAGCTTCAAGTTTAGCCATACTTATTTAGTTGCTTCTTTGGTGGGTTTTGGAAAAGCTTTTTCTTTCATATTATTTATTTCTTCGTGAGAAACATCGGTAAATATGCGAGCGGCCATTTTGGTAAATGCTTTGTATGCTATATTCACTTCCAGGCAGGTGAATATAGCGACATATGACGTAATTCTCGACCAATCAGAGCACGGGAATCTCTTTATTCACTGATGAAATTATACTAAAGGTTGTTAGCTGACAACCTACGAGATTTTGTGAAATAAAGGAAATTTGAAAAATAAATCAAGCTTTTTTGTGATAAATGAAAGTTAAATATAAAAATGTAACTTAAGGTATATGTGCATTCTATGTTTTAAAAACGTTATATAAACTTTTTCAAAAGGCTGATGAAACACTTTTTGGGGGGTTAAAATAACCATATTATCAACCTTTTGAAAAAGGTTAAATTGGCCAAAGTTAACTAAAAAAATGGATTCTCTCAGATGCATCCTAATTACCATTTTAATTAGTCATTTTGACCAAATAAATGGTTATTTCAACCTATTAAGTAAGGTTATTACCAATTTCGAATAGCTTAAAATAACCAACGGAAAAAGGTAAAAGTAACCAAATCTGAAGGTTACTATTACTGATAATAATGAATGAAAACAACCACTAGAGAAATGTTAAACTAACCAAATCTAAAGGTTATAATTACCAAACGAATTGGTTAAATAAAACAAATATTAATTGCTGAAAATGAATTTTAAAAAGGGTTCCCTCAGATGCATTTAATGACCAATTTTAAAGGTTATTTCAACTGGTCATTTTTTACAGTGTGTGGGTTCAGGGCCAATATCAATTTGTTTTAAACTTTGACATTCAACATTTTGTTCGTATTGTTAGTTAGTGATTCTAGAACACAGCTAGAGCTCGAGCGATGAAAAAAATAATCTCGATATCTAATAGCGTTGTTAATCCGTTCTCCGTTTTCTCGTAGTTTAATTGAAGTCTGGACTGATCGGTGCTGTTAGACCATAACGTTTCAATTCAAACTATAGCGTTTCAACGACCAGAAGGACATTTCATACGGTTAGAGTAGACTGCACAAGAGTCTGCCTTATTTAAAAAAGTTTCGCCGGACGAAGCAAAATAGATGCTTTATTGTCACGCTAAAAATCTCTTACAGTTTGACCATCGAATCGCTTTTTCACAACTTCTTTGTGTAACGTATAACGTGAGGCAAAATTCACAAAACTTAGAAAAACTGCAGCTGTTTTGAGCTGAAATTTTACAAATTTAACTTCTAAAATTAAATATTAAAAACTTTATATATCGTGGCGTGTTATCTACGAAATTAGGAAATAAGGCTTCACATGCAATAAAGTGATGTTGTTTATATGCAGGTCGATGTCTGCTAACTATTTTGGTTTCGACGAAGCTACAATGTACTTAGCAGTTTTGACGGACTTAGGAGTCAAGAATTCCGCTACTCCTTCCTGTGGTAATCAATTATACTCCTTGGCTCCAGGAACGACCGCGCCAACGCCACAAATTTGGAAGAATCGCATTCAAAATGGCTGCTATGAGAAAGCTTAGCTGAGTTTGCTTGGGCTTCGCTTCGTTTGTCGTATGTATCTGTGGTGTTATCGTTTTATATGCATACAAAGGTTCGTATTGTGTGCTGCATAAGTTTGAGCTCGAATAGACGCGAAGTTCTTAGTAAAATTTGTCATTTTGTGGAGCTTGTTGTGATTGCTGGAATGGATTTTCGAGATGAACTCTCCGCCCTTTCCATTCATTACGAAGGCGGGAATTTGTTTTTGGAAAAGTTTCAAAACTAACATAAATAATGACCAGACACAGTTCAAGACGATATTCAAACTTTATTTTTACAATTTCCGTTTCGTAAGCAAAATGATGAAATGTTTTATGAATTTGATGTCAATTCATGTATGAAATTGTGTAAACCTCAGTCTTTTATATTGTGACAAGCTTCAAAAATATCTCCAAAATCTCGCTTCGCACCTGAAATTCGGTAAGATTATTCGGGTTACGTTCTACTAACGCAAACATTAGTTTATAAAGTCGGGAAAATATTCTATACCGAACAGTAAATCTAGAGTTCATTTACTTTATTTTAAGCTTTCGTGCCTGTCCCGAGCAAAACTGCTATATTCTAGATAAGTTCTTGAACTTCAAATCTACTACATAATTGCAAGACTTCGCTATGATGATTTTCAAATCGCTCCATCGCGACTATCGGCTGTAGTTGCATTTTAATAAATTTACTCAATCATACCCATAATGCACGCGATCAAGCATTCACAATGTTCTACTTTCACGACAGTTATTCTACAGATTTATAGCGATTACGGTTTTGCAAAAGCATGTCCGATTATTTACGATATTATAGGTTCTATTTCTAATTTCTTTAGCGAATTGTATATATAAGCGTCTGTTTACGATAATTCCAAACCCAGTCAGTCAGTGTTTCAGATTAACTGGATTCATAAATTCGAAAAATTGTGGTCAAATGTCGATGCGTGCTTGCTTGCTATAAACTGAACGTTTCTAAAATTATTAGCATGAAATAGAGCAAATAATCCGGTCAGTTGACGAGACAGGGAACAAGTATTTATAAGGTAAGCGACAACAACAACAACAACAATCTTTTATTGGCTCACACTATAAATTACAAGAATGGTATAATATACATTATAAGTTATTAAAGGAGAAGACAAAGAAAAATAGAATGTTTGTTTGAGCCTAGAGGCTAAGGGAACCGTGAGGTTTTCGAGTTGAGTTTTTTTTTTCAATAAAAGAAGCAGCAAGGAAGAGGAACTGGGCCTAATAAATAATGTTTAGTGTAAAGGTAACTAATGACTTTTAAAAATGAAGAACGTATCTATTTAAGTTTCTCTGGGCGTTGTTCTGACAGTAAATAATGTTTTATTTCTTTGGTAAAGGAAAATGTACTGAGGTCTTTCAGATGGTGAGGTGTCTCGTGCCAAAGATCAATTGCCTGGTAGGAAAACATTTGTTTTCCAGTATTTGTACGAACACGTGGTTTACATAAATTTTGTTTGGATGCATACCTTGTGTTGTATGTATGCCGGTCACTGGCATCAGTATTGAAAAAGAGCATCAAAAGCCCTTTATGCCACAAATGCGTAAATTTGAGGGCGTAGAGGCGGTAAACATTATTTACAGTTAGAATGTCTAATAGATTTAGGAGACGGAGAGCGCTTTCAGTATTGGGTCCAGACGTTACTGTAAAAAAAACATTAATCTTAGGACCTTATTTTGCTTAGATTTATTGTAATTTTTGTAAATTTGTTTTGTAACCACTTCCCCAAGCTATTACAGCATATGATAGATAGGGGTAGATAAGGTTAAAGTAAATTTGTTTAAGTTGATGAATAGAGAGATAGTGCCTTAGTTTTGAAACGATGCCAATATTCCGTGAAATACGAGAGCAAATGTAAGAAATGTGATATTTCCAAGATAGCGAATCGTCTATCATAACACCGAGATATTTTATATGATCTTTTTTCTCTAAAACGTGGCACGATCCATCTGTGTTCTTTAACTTGATTTCTATATTTCCATCTCTTTTTCTGGAAGATTTTATTACCATGTAATTTGTTTTTGTAAAATTAATAGAAAGTTTGTTTACATCGTACCATTCCTTGATTTTTTCCAATTCAGAATTAACTAATGTTTCGAGGCTTTTAACGTCACGAGCTGAGGCAAAGGGATTTGTGTCATCTGCAAATATTCTAAAAGTCAAGATCTCCAAGCAGTTGGGTAGATCATTGATGTAAATTAAAAATAGTAAGGGTCCTAATGTTCTACCTCGTAGAATTCCACAAATAATCACTTGCTTTGGTGACTCTGTGTGCCCTATAGCTACATATTGTTGTCTGTTTGCAAGATAACTTGCAAACCATTTCAAGGGAATCCCTCTAATTCCGTACAATTCTAATTTATTCAGTAGTATTTGGTGGTTTACAGTGTCGAAAGCTTTCGAAAAGTCTAAAAATACCCCACAAGTGTATAAATTATTGTCTATTGCTTTTCGTAGACTATCCGCAATTTCACTAACAGCTTGTGCTGTTGAGTGACCTTTCCTAAATCCAAATTGACATTGGAAAATAATATCATGTTTTTCAATGTAATTAATGAGTTGCTTATATACAAGCTTTTCAAAGATTTGCGTTAAAGCCGACAAGGTAGAAATAGGGCGAAAGTTTGTTGGGTCCGTTAATTTGCTCCCTTTATCAACAGGGGTTATATTACTTTGGAGACTTTTAAAACATCAGGAACAATGCCTTGTTACAAAGATTCGTTAAATATTAATGTGAAGTTTAAGCGAAGTTTAAATAACAACGATACGGGATTGTTAATTTATTAAAATTTTTGGAAGACTTTCCATGTTCGCTACAACCTTCAGTTTCCCTGTCAAATCCAAACGGCAATATTTTTAACGGGTTTTCAAATTACACTCCGTAGCTTATATTAAATTCAAAGTTCATTTTCTCGAGTCTTCAAGTCAGATCAGGTCAGATCCTTCCCATACCCGTCCGGGTAGTAAGTTTAGGGAGCAACACATAATCCAGAGCCAGTTTTGAAGCTTCGCATCCATCGCCCCTCTTTCTTTGTTGAAATCAAGGTTGAATTCATGAGATGGAGCGATGAAAATCCGTGAGGAGTTGGAACAGAATCTTAAAATAGCATCGTAACGTCCACTGAGCCAATAATAGATTGGCGCAGACTATCTAGGGTACGAGATCAGTTCTCTTAGGTGATGGTCTCTTGACCCGCTATAGTTATATAGTTGGTGATGGGGGTCAAATATATATAACTAGGATAGAAGTGAAAGAGAAAATATGTGCGCTGAGTGGGATTTGAACAATCCTGGTTTCCACGAGAGCCGTATAAACAAATATTATAATAAAAACTGTAAATATAACAGTTAGGTTCATAAATATAAGTATGGATTCAAAAAAAATCTCACTTTAACTATTATGCCTATTGTGGTTTGATAGTTTTTAGTTTTATATGACAACTTTCTCGAAATTGGGCGTATACGTTATCTCGTTCTATTGAGCAGCTGCTTCCAACAATTAAGGATAAGGTATGAAAGCTTAGTTGGCAGACCATCGCACCGGTATCGTCGGTTCGAATCCCGTTGAAGCCTCAGGACTTTTTCTGAGCTTTCTTGCACCTTCTTAAATTGCTTCATAACTACGAAGATTACTTTCACTCGCATTAATAAATACAATCTCTATCTGCAGTATGATTTATATGATTTATGTCATATATAGAGGATATTACATGGTCGTGAGATCATATGAAGTTTATCCTCGAGAGTCGAAAACATTTTACGAGTGAGCGCAGCAAACAAGTGAAATGCTTAGGACTCGAAAGGATAAACTTCATATCTTCAAACCACCGTGTAATTTTCTTTTTTATTATATGGACAATTAAACTGCTCTAAGAACTCTTATATATTCATTTTACTTACTGTAAGTACAAACTTCTTCGTGATATGTCTCAGCATGGCTGGGGAATTTCATCGGGTTTTCTTGTCTCTTCGTTGCAGTCGAGAAAATCTTTAGAGGTTTAATTTAGATCGTATTTGGCTTTTTGTGCATAGCTTGCGAAACAGGCCCTCAGTGTTATTTCAACGCAAAGGAAGTGATAAAATGATTTGGCCGCGTGAAAATGGAAAAAGTAGACTGGCACGAGAGAGAAGAAGGAGGGCGTGCAGCCATCCCTTATACATTTTCTCAGATTCTGAACGGGAAATACCGATTGGTAAATTAGCTGTCATCGCTGTCATGTGTCACGAAATGTCGCGCATTCCTCCGGCGAACTGACTGAAATGGCGGCGACAAAGATAGAAGTGATCGAGCGGTTGAACGTTAATCAAGAAAAGTATTTAGAACAATAAAGCAGGCAGTGAATAGTCTACATTTGTACTTTCTAGGCGAGATATTTTGGCGGTTTTACCAACAGGTAAAAGCCTTGTTTTCCGACTGTTTGCCGTGGAAGTCGAGTTAGACAGGACTTAGCGCTTCGGCATTATCCTATTCAAAGTGCATTTGAATTGGTAATGTTGCCCTGGGGATTAGTTAATGATATGCAAATGAGACTATAAAGGCAAACATGTGCTGCACTCCTTCACTCCACTCTAGTCCGAGAACGGTTCGCCTCAGCGGCGTATATATAACTTCAAACCCGACTTACTCGACCGAATGGGAGATAGATAGCAAGGTCTTCGCCGTCTAGTGCTAGAGGAGTCCGAAACGAGGTGATACAGGCCGTGGGAGGAAATAATGTGGCTAATAATGCAAGGCCGAGGAGGTACTAGCCCAGCCAACGAGGTATCATATATTATTTGTTCGGTTGAACGACTTGAGTTATCGTTAGTCGGGTTTATCTGTACTGTCGGTTTATCTTTACCGTATCGAGGTTTTAGTTCACCCGGGGATCATTTGTGTCACAGTTACACTCGTGTAAGTGTAAAATAATTATTACTGGTTTGTCTGTCATTTCTTAGAAGTTATATTAGTGACTAGAAATTTGAAGTTTGCCAGTGCGGTATGCGTGTGTGACTGTGGAATTTTCAAGAATGCTTGTCTGTTACATAATTATATAGTATGCCTGTGGGGCTCTGAAATTTGAAAACGGAATATGCTTGCCTGTGTGGCTGTGAAATTATGAAGTATGCCTGTGTGGCTGTAAAATATAACGTTAATTTGCCTGTGGCTGTGAAAGGATGGAGTATGCCTGTGGCACTGTGAAATTATGAAGTATGCCTGTGTGGTTGCAAAATAATAAAGTTTGCCTGTGGGGCTGTGAAAGGATGAAGTATGCCTGTGGCACTGTGAAATTATGAAGTATGCCTGAGTGGCTGAGAAATTATAAAACTATGAAGTATATGCCTTTGTGTCTGTGGCCTGTGGGGCTATGCAATTGTTATGTGAAAGTACTTCAGTATGCCTGTTTGGCTGGGAATTTATAAGTCCTACTATGCGTGTGTGGCTGTCAAAGAATGACGTATTTTTTGTGTTGCTGTGAAATTATAGAATACTAGTAATTTGCCTGTGAATTTTTGAAGTGTAACTGTGAAATTATAAACTGTGGCTGTGAAATTACGGCTGTGAAGTATGACATACAGGTGATACCTGTATGTGGTAAGGAATTTTTGAATATTGCTTGTGTGATTCTAATAGGAATGCCTATGAGGTGACAAGATTAGAGTCTCCATTCTTAGGATATTCTAGAAATAAGTTTCACTGGAACTGATAAATTGAGCTTGTGGGAGGAAGAAGTGTTGTTTGTGTAGCTCAAAAACGAGTGTCAGCGAGGCTTCAATGTTTGTTTATATATGTAGGAAATATGGTATGGAGATGGAGAATGTTGATTCGTGACTTAGAGTAATTAATTATCTTAATTATAAAGCAATAATTAATATTTAGGCTAACTCATAAGTGTAATACGGATAATAATAATAGTAATTATATAATACTAAATATAACAATAATAGTAATATACTAAAAATAAAATAACAACACAATAATGATGATGATGCTGGTGGTAACTAGGACAACAATCATTATAATAAGGTTGATGATATTGATGTTAAAATGAAGTGAAATGCGGATTTGTATATTGCCCTTTCTATATGTATTCAGATGTCGATAATACTGTGATAGTAATAATACTGGTGCTCTTTTAATTGTAATTCCTGGTATTATTTTGTTTGCCATTCAGGAAGGGCATGATTTGACGGAAGTGATAAAACATCTTAGAAAACTTGAAGAATCTCAAAAGGCCACTGTGGGTTCATGTCTAGATCAAATAAGGCATCTTGTAAAGTCGCCTATGTTCATTTAGGATTGTACTCTAGATTATTTGCTCAATCTGAAAATGGTGGCTAAAGATGCTAATCATCCTAGAGGAAGGATATTTAAGGCGCTTCTTCGGGCCATGAGACCGGAGATAAGACCAGAGTGACTGTTGATCATTGTAAGAAGTATCCAGAGGTCATACTTTGAGATAAAGACCATGAGAAAGTGCTATAGACAATGTCTAAAGTATATAAGGCAATGAGGATTTACCCCCCAAGAGCCACTCGCATGTACACAATGGGTCATGGGCATGCCAACCGTGCCTCAGTGGAGTGTTACTACTGCCACCAGTATGGCCATTATCAGAATTACTGTCCAACTCGCCAGGCTCGGGGAGCGGGTTCGGAGCCCTTTGCCAAAAGAGCGAGATTGTTGCAGGACAGTAGGATCATTCTAAGAATAATTAGGACTTACCTAATTCAATAATGTCCGTCTTAATAGAGTTCCTTGGATGAAACCATAATGTTATAACCTATTATATTAAAGAGCAATGATATTTGCAATGTGCTTTTCTCCGTTCGATTTCTTTTTTGTGTATATATGATATGTGTGTGTCTGGGGGTGACTAGCTTGGTCATTCCTAGATTAGGGTGAGTAACTCCTGTTGGTTTACCGCATTTCTCGGTAGCTAATAGACGTTCTGATCTCAGACGTTGTGAAGTTGTTCCCTCCTGATTGGGAACCCCATTTATATCCTTTAGGGCAATGTGTGAGGGTATCCTTCCCTGTTTTTATTTTCCCTGTTCTAGATTCCGCCAAGAAAACTGCAAAGCAGTGATATGGAAACTGTAAAAGGGAGTAGTTTTGAAGAGTTTAGCAAACAAGTTGTACTGTGCTACCAAAAAAAAAAAAAAAAAATTGACTTGTTCCCGTTCAGGAGGGAGAGCCAAACACAGTGAATTGGAAGAATATATATTTATCTAAGGTTGTGCCAGATCTGGAGAGTGTACATTTAAGAGATCCCGATAAGTTCATTGCTGGTGGTATTCATAGAAATCCGGGTGCTTGGGGGCCCTTTCTTAAAGATCACTCGTTAGAAGGAAAACTTCATGACTGGATTCAAAATAAAGTGAATAGCCTACAATTCAGGCAACCTTTTGCTGGCTCTTATAAAGGATCCTATTACTGCTCGGATTTGCCACCGAAGCACTTCGCAAATCATGTATCATGTAGGAGATTTTCAAAGTTTATATCTCAAGAATTTCTTAAGCGCATGATTACGAGGCAGTTAGACTGTGGGGGAAAGTTGGAGTTGCTACCCCCACCGTACCTGGTAGTATCTTTGACTGTGGAACCTACGAAGCCGAGACTGTCTTGATGCAAGATATTTGAACCTTTGGATGAAAGATATGCTATTTTCTCTTGATAAATTATCAGATATGCCCAGGCATGTCTATGAGGAACTATATAGTGGAGCAATCTTTTGGTGGCATAACAGGTCACTCGTTTGACCTCATGGCGTTAGATTCCAATGCGGTTACTGGTAAGGATGCACGCCTACTGCCACATTTCACCCCTCATCCAAACCCTAATTCGCAGGGTGTGAACGTGTTTTCTCAAAAGTTAGGCGAGATAGATAATATGTCAAACCCGTACGTTTTCCCGCCGTTTGGTTTAATGGGTACAGTCCTGAAGTTTCTCTATGGCTTTCGGATCCCATTCACTGTCGTTTCTCCAGAACTCCGTCCATACCCATATTGGTGGGCAGAACTGATGGTTCGCTCCAAAGTCTGTCTTGGTGCACAGGGTGACATGGACGTCCTCCTGGCTCCATCGAAGTCAGGCTACAAAGCCATACCATGTTCTTGGTCGTTGTGGGCTTGTAAGGTGTCCCACTTCGTAATGTGACATTTTGTTGATATGTGGTTATTTGCTGTTTCTTACAGCCGCTGCCCAAAGTTCCCAAGTTGTTTTCACCTTCAGTGGCATGTCCTAAGTGATCTTACGCAAATGACAAACATTTTCGTTTTTTGTTTTTGTTTTTTTCAACAATGTGGTTACGCAAGAAGACCTGTTTCTGACTTAGACGTCCATGGTGAAACTACTAAAAGAGTACAGGTGGATGAGGGAGAGATTGCTAAAAGGTTAGAACAACTATCACAACAACGTAGTTCATCGCGTTATGCTAAACAAGAGTGCTCTAGAGCGCGATTTCTCTAGTTTCCTGACTAGTTTATCAACTCCGAAATCGCTTGCTTCCGCACTTCCATCAGATGTCATAGCCTTCCTGGTGCGGAAGGATCGTGGCGGGAAAACACGTGTTCACTTGTCTAGATGTCTGAGTCCAGTTCACGCAAAGGACTTAGTCAGCATTTGTAACTGCCCCAAACGTCTTGCCTTTGGTACAGTCGACTCTTTGATAGGGAAGTTACGAGCAATCTTCGCTGCACGTGGTAGGAGTACTGAATGGCAGTCAATTCCGGGTGTTGGTAATCCAGCTGCATGTCGTACAGTGAAGAACTATTTAGCACACGTGCGGACGGAACAGTTACAGGCAAGGGTTGTTCCTCGTCAGGCAGAGCCAGTCCTACTGGCGGACTTAGTAGAAATTTCACGACACATTCAATCACAGCTTATGCATTGTACAACCTTAAGCCCTGTTCAAATCTTTGTTTATGCGATAGATCAGGCAGTATTTAAAGCGTTGTTCTTTGCAGGGGATCGAGCTGCTGATCTATTGCAGTCGAAAACTATTGATATTTTACGTTTCCCGGATAACTCGGGCTTATTATTCAACCATGTCTGGACCAAATCGTTGAGGTTGGGGGACACAACTATTTTCGCATTTAAAAGGGGATCCAACAAGGTTGTATGCCCTGTAGGTGGACTTGAGTTGTATTTTAATATATGCAGACTTATGCATGGGGATAAATCTTAACCCTGGTTTTTTGTTTCGTTCCATGACTAAATCGAGGAACGTCTCCCCTCAATGCTTGGATTCAGCGTCCACTCAGGCCAGATTGAACATGTACACCGCATCCATACGCCAACAACTAACGAGTGAACACTTTACGCTTCATGGTTTCCGTAGTGGCGCTGCGGTTTCTTTGGCTCTTGCAGGTTTCAACCTCCATGAGATTATGGATCATGTTGGATGGAAGAGTAGCAAGACAGCTACTGGTGCAGCGGCCAAACTGGCGGACTTACATTCTGACATTGGCAAGACGTACAAATGTCTTAATAGTCTGAAGGGATTTTCTCAGGCATTCCAAGACGACTAACATAAGAATTGTTATTGTAATACAGTCGAGAGCTCCATGGGTTATTTAGGATCATTTATATTATATTTAGTATTGATTAAAGGGGTAGTGTTGTTACATATTCGGAGTAAGGATTGGAAAGTGAGTATGAATATGAGGTTACTGTGTAGGTTATTATACTGAGCGATCTTGCAAAATGGAGTATGGTGTCGGGCTTGGGGAAGGCCAGAGCGATTCCCCATACCTTATTACCATGTCATGAATAACAATACCCAGGGCAGAATATTACACTATTCAAAGTCCATTTGAATTGGTAATGTATGCCCTGGGGATTAGTTAATGATATGCAAATGAGACTATAAAGGCAAACATGTGCTGCACTCCTTCACTCCACTCTAGTCCGAGACTGAGAACGGTTGACCGGTTGGCGACCCACCCTCCCGCCCGTTGAGTAAGTCGGGTTTGAAGCCTCAAGCATGTTAAGGCCTGGTTCAGTGGTCAAATTTCGGGTAAAAACTGTTTTCCTTATTTCAGCACAGCCGAGTATGGTAAGTACGCCAAGTTTCTGACGATAATAGGTATCGCCATTCTTTACAACCTTAAGTGGTTTGTGTGAAGTAAAACGTGTCACGTGGTCTGTCACGTGACTTAGAACATGAAATCAGTAAATCAAAAACGCGGCTCCGAGTTTAAAACAGCTAGGATGATGAGTGGATATGTTTAGTTAAGGTTCAAGCCTTTTACCTAAATCAGCTTAGAAAAGATGACTACAATGTTTCGTTAACGAGTAATTAAGACGAAAATATGAAAAATAGGTCACCTGACTTTTGGCACCCTGAATATCTCCTTATCTTTACATGATAGTCATGTTTTCTAAGCGTAGTCTGAAACTCTGCCGGAGGAGTAATGTTTTAGCATGGTTACTTTCTATTCATATGTTATCGTCGCAGCCGCATTTCACTTAAACGATTTTATATAATTATGACGTCATTGATCACGTGATAAGACAACCATCCACTTAACAAATTTAAGGAAGTTGATATAAGTATTATGGTGTAATTAGATTTTGTTTAAACTGTTATTTCTAATAGAAAACATTTTTTAACGTATATCTATTTTCCGTTAAATGAACCAGGCCTTAACATGCTTGAGGCTGCCCGACAATCCATTCCGCCTGGCTTAGGCTTGTCCCAGGCCAGAGCAATTCCCCATACCTTATTACCATGTCATGAATAACAATACCCAGGGCAGAATATTACACTATTTGCAAAGCATTGTGAAGGATCAGTTAATCGAAACTAAATACACTGGGACTTAAAAGTCATCTCCCTCTACGATCTAGACGTAGAACTGAAGGAATTTACGGAGTTCCCTAAAGTAATTTTCGCTTCTGCTGTCAGAGGCTGTTCAAGTGAAAGAGTCGAGTAAATGAACTGATCGATGAAGGAAAAACTGAGCGGGGACTGAGCGACTTTATAGAGGCCGTGGTCGTGAATAAATCCCACACTATAGAGACTTGGACAGGAGAAATAAAGGTAATAACAATGAACTGTGCAATGTTTTGAGTACATATCTTAGATACCAACAAAGTTACCGAGCTCGGCTCGGTAACAGAACTCGCTCCACTCGTATCGGAAAAGCGCCTGTTCTGCAGGCTATTTTGTGCACGGAATATTCCTTGTCATGCAGATCACTTAAGCTGTTTACATCTTCCTCTGTGATTTTCACAAACCTGCCGCCAGCTTTGTAGTTCAAAAGTAGGCAAACGTGACGTCATCCATATTTTCACTAGTGAGAATATGGAAAATACGCCACTCAATACCCAGATGTTGTTTCGTATGAGTTCTATGAGTGGTTTATTTCTCAGTAAAACACTATCGTCCATATACAAAATGCAGTAATCTCATTCTCATTATAGTAATTGCTATAAATTGAACTCAATATTGAACATGGTATTATGTACGTTATGGTTCGAATCCCGTTGAAGCCTCAGAATTTCTTCTGGGCTTTATTTGCAAGTATACTTAAATTGCTTCAGAACTGCGAAGATCTCTTTCACTCACATTATGAATAATTAAAGTCTCTATCCGCAGTTCGCGTATTCGTATATGATTTACATCATACATAGAGGGGGACATTGGGGGGCTCTCCGCAACACCGCAAAAAAAAAACCCGAAAACACCGCATCACCGCATGTAACGTTGACAAAATACCGTCACCGCAATGACGCAATACTTTTACTTTGAAAATAAACGATTCACCGAACACCGCAAGTTTGAAAACACAAACAACGCACTCCGCAGTATTTGAGATTACCGCAATATAGGATTTAATTCACCGAAATACCGCACTAAAAACTGAACCACGCACCAACACCGCAAACCCTAATGTCCCGCTCTACATAGATTGTCTGATACAGTTCTATTCCATTGTTCATAGTTTTAAACCTCATTTGAAATTTGTATAAACTTTCCAATTTTGGTCTGATCAGTCTGATTTTAACAACACTTCCAACATTTATTTTGGTTTCAGTAAGCACTGATTGGTTTAACGTAGCTGATATCTGATGGCCTCAGGAAGCACATTGTAAAAACACTCAACAGTATTCAGTCCTTTCCACTCCATCCTTTAAGTTCAACACAGCAAGAGTCAGCCTTTGAACTGCGCCGAGCAGAAATGATGAACAGTAAGTAAGTAATAACTTTATTTATACACCGTTAAAACATCAGGCCTTCGATTACATTATAAAAGTAGGAATAGTTGAAATATCTAATCAGTACAATGTCTAATAATTTGAATAACGCACCTAACTAATATCTAACTATTACATCTATACAATATCTGACTATAATTGTCTAACTAATAATAACTATGAATATAAACAAATGAATAAAATAGAGATGCCTGCTTTCCATGAATGTCATGTGTATAATGAATTTTACTAATTGTGAAAGAAATCGCTGCAACAAGATTTAAAACAAGTGAGAGAGTTTGCTTGCCGCAGCTCGACAGGTCAGCTATTCGAAAGCACCGCTAACACCGCTAACACGACTAACGCCAACAGCACATCACATTCGTAGGTCGATATCAGCGTGGAAAATATTAAAAAGAGTGTTATGTTGTGTGTTCTTATAGTTACCAGCCTTATCGGGAATTCACTGGTTATACGAGTGATGTTCAAGAGCAAGCGATTACGAGCCAAAGCAATGAGCTACTACATCTTGAACATGGCTGTTTCTGATCTCACTTTACCTGTGTTTTTATTTTTAGAAATGACGGGTTATGTGAAATGGTACGCAGGCAACGTTCTCTACAAGTTAGTCTTCTTTCTCATAGACTTGTCCCCGCGTGTCTCTATCCTTTGTCTGGTTTTTATGACGGTCGAGAGGTTCTGTGCGATAGCGTTTCCAATGGGGTTGAGACGGATAACCAGAATCCGTTACGTTATGCTACTAGCAGCATGGATCATGTCTGGTGGATTTCTATCAATGTATTTTTACACGTTCAATGTGCGAGAGTTTGGCTGCCTCTCAAACTGGGGCCATTCACACGTAAAGATACTACAAGCTTACAGCCTGGCTGACCAAATAATCTTCAAATACCTTCCTTTCCTTATTCTAACTTCGCTCTATACCACACCATTAATAGTGCTAAAAAGAGACCAACGTCGTATGAAAAACACAGACAACAAAACCCAGCAAAACGAACGTATTAAAGTTCGAAGTTAAACGTTGAAGCAAGCGCTTACTATTGTGTGTGTATTTGGAGTGTGCTTCGCTCCCATCAGTGGAGTAGAAATTGTACAAAGTTGGAAATACAATTGGAAGGGTTCAAGCTCGTCTTTATTGGCAGAAATGTGGTTTGTTGGACGGTTCTTTTCGTGGGCGAACGCAAGCATCAACCCAGTCATTTACTTCGTTTTCTTTGGAGGTTTTTGAAAGGAAATGTAGTGTTTGTTTTTCCAAACATGGATTACTATACTCTATCAGTTGGAGTAATAATGAGGGAGTTAAAATAACCCCATTCTTGGAGTAAGTTTGACTCTAGTTTTTATAAGTACTATAAAGACAGTGTTAAATATACTCTACTATTTAGAGCAAAGGTGAATGGGTTAAATAACCACAAACACGGAGTTCATAATTTTAGGACTCGTATTTATGGTGCAAAACGCTAAACTACAACAATACACAGAGTTGTGAATAGCCCACCTCGCTGGTATTTATGAATATTTCACTTCAGAATGAGGCTAACCCTGCGTACATGCGTCTGTAGTCATTCCATTCAGCGGTAATTTTCGAATACGAAACTGGACTATTACTGTAAGAGACAAGTACTACGATGGCGCATATAGTAACGAGATCTATCAGAAGTGCGCATTCACTTTTTGTACTGCGCGATGATTCATTGGTGGGTTACTTTCCTATGATTTGAGCCGTCATCATAGCCTGCTCAGTCGTTATCCATCGCCAGAAATTCGAGACATTGAGGCCTGATAGTATATAGATGGTAGACATAGCATATATGGTACATTGGGACACTATAACGCAGGATACATAAAGTACCAACTCGTAATTGGGTAACACCGCTCACCAAAATTTTATGGCAGACTCATTTCTTTTTGTCCGTTTCGGACCTACTTTCCAAAAGGACAAATTAGCTTGAATAACTGCTGGCTGTTGTTTCCAAAGCTGCCATGTTTGTTGGATTTGGTCACTTGTGGTCAGAGATATGGCAGTCTCAAGACGAGCAATATTACGGGGGTTTCTTGTCGAAAAGCTGGATTTTCAAGAAGGAAAATGAATAATCGAAAATGGACTTTGGGACATCAGAAGGGAGGAATACGGTAGATCTTGTGTATATTGTCAACTCTTCGCGCACATATTGTTTGCTAAGGTTGTAGATTTGCAGCAGATACATTATATAAACTGTTATCTGCATGTTTTTACTGGAAATCGTTTAATTTCCACATAAATAAATGCGATTGTTTATGCTTCCTCTAAAATCAAAGAAATGAATCATCAAAGTTTACTACTTGGCTTTGAAAATATCAAAACTGAATTGATAATATCTGTAGAAATAATGCCTTAATTGCACATTTTTACGATTGTACCGTATTTCATGAGAAATAAGGAAAATTTTAGGATCCCATACATTTCTCTTTAAATTTTCACGACACATTTCATTTCGCAATAACCATGTCTCGAATTTCTGGCGATGCAACGCTAATATTTACGTTGACATTCGTGAACTAAGTTTCCCGATCAACACCTCTGGAAACAGCCGTACGCGTGTTAGTGGACCGCTTTCATGGTTCTGGTCTAGAGTCGTGTGTGGTCTGTTAAGGTGGCTTGCGGGTGTTATGACATATTTTGGCCGATCTTTGAGGTTTCTTGGACCATGTATTTCCAGATATTGTAGAATAGTAAACACAAAACAGAACTCCAAGATACATTATATTTTCCGGGATATAAGTGCTTCTTTCGAACGTTTGTATTGACGTAAAATGCGAAAATCTTAAGAACGAGGCGATAATAATTTTAAAAAATTGCTGTTATAGATTAACTAATCCATAAACTTTGTTGCTATCGAGTTTCAATAAAATCGATGGATTGGAAACGTCTACAGCAAAAGAGATATAAATGTTACCGCAAAATATTACGTCGGATAATTTCTTGTAAACCTCAAGCAACTATGATCGCCGAAACCAATTCTACCCGGTAATCTATGGCCTAACACCATGGGAAACGACTGTGTTAAGTAACTACAAGAATATTGAAAAAGCAGGACGGAGTATATCACAACATGAAGTAGGTAAGGTTAATTGTGAATATTTGGTGAAGAGCGCCAATGAATTGATGTAAATATTTAAAAATCTAAACGAAAATTTTGGCCTCATTCGACATTATGTTGTAGGAAAACGTATTTTGTGATACCATGTGCAATTTCATTTCGATTCATGAATTCCTTTTTTGCATACCGAGGTCGGGGATGTAGCTGGTTAAAACCTTCAAAATCACTCCTAGCCTTTTCTCCTCTGAACTTTCTAATTATGCGCAAAATGCTACATTTCATCAGCGTGTTTTCAAATTCAGTCATCCATAGTCATTCATGACGAAAACTAAAGTAATTACATTGAGTAAGTTAGAGTATTGGAATATTATAGGTTTGGGGGCATTATTTCGAATTTTTGTTTCAAATTTAAAGTAAACGAAAAAGCTTACAACAAAACAAAACAATGCAATATGCTTTCTTACCTAAAGCACAACGTTTTTCCCTCATCGTAACTATAACTCAAATGAAAATAAATTAATTCAGTGCTATTGAACGGGTGACTTGAATCTACGATTTTGCGCATAATTAGAAAGCTCAGAGGAGAAAAAGGCTTGGAGTGATTTTGAAGGTTTCAACCAGCTATAATTTCCGACCTCAGTGCGCAAAAACGTATTCATGAAACGAATGAAATTGCACATCTTATCACAAAATACGTTTTATCACATACATACTGATATTTACGAATGGAATCATTCATGCGAAAACCCACTTCACAGTTTTCCTTAGCCAATCAGAATCGCGAAACGAATTTTTCACACATTTTCAAACTGGACTTGAGATCGGAGGCGCCACTTTCATTCACTACGAAAGTTGGAGGTTTTGACTCTTTTTTTTTTATAATGTAATGTCGATCTGTAAACATCCAACTAACGATGTTAAACTTTCCAAGTCAATGGAGGAGTATATATTATCGTCAAGAGAAAACAAAATCACAAGAGCAAAAACTTAAAGAAACAGACGTAAAGTTACTTAAAGAGGCAAAGAAGAAGCGAAATATTTCTACCGAAAGAACTCAACAGATATTGAGATAGTGTCAAAAGAAAATACGGCGAAGATTACGAGCTTTCAAACCTTCGTGGAGTGATTTCAACTTCAATAGATCATCGATATTTGAAAAATCGTAAATATTCGAATTCTGTGAGCAGAGAAAACCTACAAGCCGTGGAGATATCTGGAAACTCGTAGCAAACAACTTAGAAAAAAGGTATACTAATATATTGACGATGTAGTAATAATAATAATAACAATATTTCTACAGGAAAAACTCCCTCACGTACGTACTGTGATTTTCAGGGAGGTCCTGCATACCTAAAAGTAATAACGAAGACAAAAACGCTATAAAAGGTTAAGAACTAGAGCTAAAATGATAAGAATACTAATGTTAGACAATAGTGCTATTACTTTAACAAACTTTTAAAAACGATCAAATTCTCAGCGATCTTCGAATTGAGGTATAATGCGTTCCAGTCTTCGATTGCTTGGAACGCAAAGCGCTGCTTTCCCTAATTTGTGCGGACGCGTGGGAGATGTAAATCTCCACTGCGGCGCGTATTGTAATTATGGTAGCATTATTCTTTTTAAGATTAAAGTTAAAATTAATAAAGTTATTCAAACACTTAAAAATAGCTATACAGCGATGGTTGTGACCGCGACGACTTTTAAGAGCGAATGCCTGTAAATATCGAGCAACTGGTGGCCAAACTCGAAAAAAAAAATCGCTCATATTAGGTCTAAAGATAGATATTACCAAGTAAATAAACGTGCTGGAGTTCGTTTTTCAAAAAAACCGCCCGAATTTTGAGAAAATCGAGAAAATCGATTTTGGCTGTCGGCAGCCTCAAAACAGCCAAATTCCAAGGTGAAATTAGCAGGTCTCAAAACTTCTCTCGTATGCAAAAGTGAAGCAACCTTCCAAAAATCTGTCCCGATATATTGATTTAGGAAGGGCCGCTGAAATTTTGATCGTGCCAATAGTTCGAGAGACGAGCAATCACAATTTAGGATTCGTATTTTTTCAACCGGCAGAAATATTGATTCCACATCAAAATCGAGATGGATATTTTATCCATGTGCCTCACCTTCGATTTTTCTAAAAAGCTGGCCATGAAGTGTTTACACATTGAGCTAACACATATGTAAAATCTGGAATGGGTAATTTACTTTGCGCTTCATACGAAACCCTCGAATTTGGAGAAATTTTGAATAAAATTCGAGACAATTGAATAATTAACTCTTTGTTATTGTCCGACTGTTTGCAGATTCCGAGCACAAATCTAACTTAGGAAGTGAATATCGAACTTAAATTGAAACCTGACAATTGGAAAACAACTTACCTCAAGAGTATGGCATTTGCAAACTTCTACTTCATTTTTTCTTGATTTTAAAGACGGGTATAATAAAGTTGCTCCGCAAGTGATTGACAACACGGAAGGTCAATTAACAGTTCATCCCGTGATAAAACAAATTGAACATCGGCAACACGTACAAAATCCTTTAGGTCTTTGGAAGGTTATTCTAAACCTTTTGCCTCTAACAGAAACAGTAATGTTAAAGATAAACTGGGAACAGTAGCAGTCGACATGTATGATGTATCGGCTCAGTGTTGCGTTACTGGGACACGTGCTCGAGCTATTTTTGTAAACATATGATGTTTCTTTAATACACTCTCCTCTTGTTGTTCTTTTATTTTAAGGTCATTAGAAACTGTTTCTAAATGCTGTTTTGTCTAAAGTGACGTTTCCTTATTTTGCTCTACCCGATTATAGACAGAGGGCTCTTCTTGGCATAAGCGGTAAATATTAAATTAGTCTACGTGGTATTTTTCAGTTTAGCGGAACGCCCCCTCCCCTCTTTCCCCCTCCTCTCCTAATAGCAGCACGATAACCGCAGAACGCCCGTCCAATTTAATAGCGATATAGCTAGGTTGACTCGGTATATATACAGCTATTTCAATTAATGTTGTCTGGGAGATAGGGCATTAAGGAATAGGGTATTAGGTGGGAAAGGCATTTTTAAAATGTCGGACGACTGACACAGGCTAAAAATGGATAAATAAACCGTAAGCTAAGTCGATTAAATCGTCTATAACTCGTAACCATGATTCATTTCGGCCTGGGAATACCCTAATACCCTATGCCCTAATGTCCTATTCCCTATCTCCCAGACAACATTAATTGAAATAGCTGTATACATATTGGGGGGGTTAGGGGGTACCAGAAATAAATTGAGAGTTTGAGGGTTGTCTACAACGCCGCAAAACCTTGTGCACCAATGACGGAACAAAATATATGTCTCATTAGCTACTTTTGTTATACAAACAACATGGCTGCTACGCTTTTGTGATTTTATTACCTTAGGAATGACTGCAACTCAAGAATAGCGGGAAACCGTTCTAAAAATAACCTGACTTGTGAAAACGCTGTGACACAGGCCTAGTGTGCGGGATGGACGCTCCTGGTTATGTGAATTACAAATTAAGAAAACTTCAACCTGTTAAACTGTTAGCAGGCTTAGTTTTTAGATTTTTTTTTTTTGCGAAGCATTTCACATATATATATATATATACCTGACTGAAGACGCGCGGGCGTCTTCCCAGTCCGTACGCGTATATATATACGCGTACGGTACTGGGAAGATGTCCGCGCGCCGCCCTTCAAAAGCGCACGCGCGTGACGTTATGCTGCGATGTGTGTGTAATGGGCTTTTATCGCACGGCGGCCATGTTGAGTCCCAGGAGAATAAAACCCTTTGTTTTCGTCCGGTAAACTCGGTCTGAAACCAACCAGTACGAGGCTACCGCGGCCAAAACTATTGTTTTATCGAAGATGGCCGAACTGCGATAACAGCCCATGATGGCGTTCGTCTTGCTACGGCCCCGATTTTGAGAATTAAAACAGACTTTGAAATATTGGGCAGAAATTGTAGTATATGTTAATTTACATGGAGATGGGACATACAAAGCATGTTACCATATAGAGGGAGGGGCGTACATGTATTTTTGTCCAAGCAAAGTACAAAATCCGCTCCTAATAAAAAAGGAACAGTGCCTTTTAATTGTTCTCCACAGCTACATAATCTCTATCATTCATTATTTCGTTAATAGAAATAACGTTGCTAACATAACCAACTTTTTGTGCACTCTCATGCAATATTTCTATCTGGCCAATATACCTAGTGTACGAAGCTACACCCACACTGTTAAGTATGCCATACGCAGTGTATGGAATACGTACTATAGATCATTAATAGAATATTAATATATATTAATGAATATTTGAATGTACGGCGGAGAGAGAACTCCCGATTACCAACTGAAGGTACTAACCAAATTTAAGGTCCACCCGCACAGACAGATTTAAGGCCTTCTTAAATCTTCATATTTTTTCTACATTTGAATAGAAAATGGACTTCGTCCTCAATGCCTGCATTGCATATCTGAGGGCACAATCTTTCCTCGCTACTTTTATACGGTCTTGCATAATAATCTTCCTTTTTCTATTTCCAAGTAGTGCATGTGATTACTTATTCTCATCTAAGCTGATTTAAAGGTTCTATATGTTCGCAGCTTGTTGGCTTGCCTTAGATATATGCCTAGACTCGATAAAAGCACTATATGATAGCTTTGTTTTATCAGGGTTCACCGCGTCTTGTAGGTTTAGCGTGTACTTTATGCTGCACAAAATTTCTTCGGATTTAAGAGGGAATCTGCCAAGTTCCGCGCGACATGCATTGTTTGTTTCAGTATTACTTACCCCTAGAAGCCATGTCCTCAAAAGTTGGGAGGCAGTTTTATAGCTGTATCGCTATTATTGACAATTGGGTACATGGGGTGCTCTCAAAACATTCCAAGATGCTGCAGTTAATAATACCCATGGTTATCCAAGTCCAACGACCGACGGGGATTTATTGTACCATTTGAACGTTTCTCCCGATCTATTAATCAATGAGTATTAGTATAGGTAATAGCATGAGGTGTAGTGATATTTGGCATAAATACCGCGAGTGATATTTCAAAATTGTTCCTAATATCACTAGCCGCTTCGGCGAGTGATATTACGAACAATTTTGAAATATCATGAGCGGTATTTATGCCAAATATCACGTACATATCATCCCTTACAAAAATTGACACTATCTGAATACTATCTGAATACTAGTTACACCCGATATCTGAAAACTAACTTATCTTTAGTTAAATACTATCCGACATATTTATCTGCTTACTATCTAATTAATAAGTAAGAGCTATCTGAAAACTATCTAATTGGAACCATTCGGATAGTCTATCTACATGCTATCCGTAGTTAAGATAGATTTCGGATAGGCATAAACAGATAGGTTTTGCATACTTTTTAGTTATACTAAAACTAGTCATCAAAATCTAAAATAACTACTTTTCAGATACAGCCCAGGTAGAGATAAGTTAGCATTCAGTTAGGAACCAGATACTGTTCAGGTATCCATTAGATAGAGATTAGATAGTACTTAACTAAAGTGAGGATAGTATTCAGATAGATATCAGATAGCTAATATAACAACAGAGAAGATAGTGATAAAATAGAGATTAGATAGTACTTAGATAAAATGAAGATAGTGTTCAGATAGACATCCGATAGCCTATAACAACAGGTAAGGTAGTGATCAAATAGAGATTAGATAGTACTTATAATATTATAAAATGATAGTATTCAGATAGACATCCAATAGCTTTTAACAACAGATAAGGTAGTGATCAAATAGAGATTAGATAGTATACTTATATATATAAAATGAGGATAGTATTCAGATAGACATCCAATAGCTTATAACAACAGATAAGGTAGTAATCAAATAGAGATTAGAGAGTACTTCAATAAAATTTGAAATTATAATTTGTATAAACTATATATAGTCATAATATGCAACATTCAACCAGACTTAAATTAGTTTCAATCTTGATGTTGGCATATATGCAACCTTTGATGTCTTCTACCATCATGAAACTCAGAGTATATATTACTATAGAGACAGTTGTTGTCTTGCATCTCTCCAAATTCTGAGCATCCAAAACTTGAACCAACATTTCTACGATTTAACAATTGAAGCGTGAAGGCAATTTAAACCTGACTTATACATTGTAAATAAAATTATTTATCAAGGCCTTGACTCTCTCAATATGAATCCTACATGTATAAAAAGTATATTATTTTAGCTGGCTTAATACCAGCCTTAAATGGCCAAATTTTACAAAAAATGTTGGTACAAAATATTGGGTATTGTTAGGGCTAGGTTTGAATATTGTCTTAATTTGCTTTTTCAGGGTTGCCACCAATCAGGGAAAAAAAAGTCTGAGTTTTCACTGGCTGATAATAGAACTGTTCGATATTCCCTCGTCCATTAAAGAAAAGTCATTGTCAAAACATGTAGCCTACCCTCGCATATGCTTTGAGGCATGAAAGGTCATCATGGCACCCAGAAAATATAATTCCCTGACTTTGACAAGAAATTTAGAATTTCCCTGACCAGATGCAAAATTCCCTGACTTTTCCCTGACTGTGGCAACCCTGTTTTTTTAAATACCCTCCTTGCTCCACAGCTGTAATGTATTGCAGTACGGTACATATTTCTGACTTGCAACACTTTCGCATCTTCAAAATTAGACCAGACAAATGCTGTAGATTGAGAAAATAAGCAATATTACACAATGGCCTCTGCATGTACTTCACTTACTTATTACCTTTTATGTTTTCAATGTAAAATGCATCATTTCATATAATTATCATTTGTTTTATACATGAATTAATATTTTCTCTCCATATTGTTTGAGAAATAAGTTTTTCAACACTCTTCTTGGTGTTTGATTTATTTATGATTAAATGGATAATTACATACCTATGACTCTCATATATTATGGACATACATGTACTGTACATGTACAATAAAACTTCTAGTTCATAGTTCTGAACAGCCAATTACTGCTATTGAATTGATTCTTCGTGAAATTGATTGATGATTTTCTGAGTTTAAGTTATACAATGTATATGTACATGTACTACACTGTACCAATATAAAAATGAAAGGCAGGATTCCACCAATCCCACCCGGGATTATTTAATGTCCCACCTCACAAATTCCCACCCAGGTTTTCATGGCATCCCACCCGGGATTCCACCAATCCCAACTGGGATCCCGTCATCCCACCCGGGATTACATTGTATTAAACATCCCAGCTGGGATCCCTGCATCCCAACTGGGTTTGCAAAATCCCTTAGTATGGCATAACACACACAAAAGTTTAAATGGCCCGATTGTCAGTAGAAGCCCGATCGAGTGACCAGTAGCTGCCTATTTTCCCTTCAGTTTTGGCATTTTACCCTATTATCATGACCTGAATGCATACATGCATGCATACATGGCCTCACACATCAGCTTGTCTTTCAAATCCATTTACCCAAAATATCATGTGATGGGGGCCGTACATGTCTGATGTGAGCAGGCCAGAAAAAAGCTGTTCTGCCATGCTCTATTTTATGCTTCTTGCTTTGCTGTTATTAAAACAAACTAAGTGATCATACAATAACAAAACTTATTGACTGAGTTACGTCATGCTGATCGAACAGAAAAATACAATGTATTTGGCTAACTGTCATTTTGTACGGACCTTGCTGTGCTCAGTCTATTATTTTATGACATAATTATATCCTCGAGCCAAATATTTTCCTGTCGTGGCCCTTCCTCTCAGTCAATTAGTTCTCCAGAAAATCTACCCTGCAAGCAGGGCTTTCTTCAACTCTCCACACACACAAAAAAAAAGAAAGAAAAGAATGGTTCAGCACTAATTTGTGTTGTTTTCATATTGATCAAGCATGCGTCAATTTGTTTTCTTGTGCCCACTGACTCACTCAGTCGTGTCACCTTTGTCTTCCAAATTTGTCTGCCAATGGACTCAGGTTTGGTTACAGCTAGCATGTGTACATCCATCCATCTCCCCTGAAACTCAGGAGGGAATGTATGTCCTACACTATTGTTAATCGTGTTCCAGCATAATTTTGCATAAAAGTGAAAATTCTCCACGGCCATCCCAACGGTCACCCTGTATCTCAATATCCATTGGCCAAGAGAAATGAGATGGTAAACATTGTAGATTTCAGATAGTTCACTTCCTATTGTTAATGGAAAAAGACAAGAGGATGC
Source organism: Actinernus sp. WN-2022 (assembly GCA_030867875.1). Taxonomy (NCBI): domain Eukaryota; kingdom Metazoa; phylum Cnidaria; class Anthozoa; order Actiniaria; family Actinernidae; genus Actinernus; species Actinernus sp. WN-2022. The sequence continues at coordinate 36,092,548 of JAOWCC010001589.1, read as the reverse complement.
TGCGAAGCAGGGAAAATAAAATAAATTCCCTTCTTCAAGGGTAACTTTAGGATAAATAAAGGTAGATTTATTGAATGGTAATTTCAAGGTCTTCTGTGCAGTTCAGCAAAATAACAAGAAGACAAAGCCGGAGTTTTGAAACCAAAACCGTATCAATTTTTAATCAATATAAATATTTACTTCACCAGCACTGCTTGAATTAAGCAGATTCAATGTTCTTATAGGAACTTCGAATTCCTACATTCATGTATATACATTTGTACAATGCATGTATGGAGATTTAATTATGACTGGGAAGTGTAGAGATAAAAGTTCATCGTACACATTATATTCTCCACATCCTGAAACAAGATTTTTGTCTGAAGATTTCAGAATTACTGTATTGCAGAACAATGCAAACTCATACCAAAATGCATCCAAAACCATGTTATTTGACAGTCGACTGAAGAACTGATAAATCCTAATCTCTTAGCCAATCAAAGGTGCCAAAGTTTCAAAGAACAGGCCTTATATCACATAATATTTACAGTAATAATTTAGCCAATCAGCATTCTTAATTTCCACCATAAATCCTCATAAAATAAACATCCATGTGACCTGGAACAGGATTATTTAACGACAGTGTAGCACATGTATACATCCCTTCCTGAGTTTTTAGGTGAGATGGATGGCTGTACACAGGCTACATGTAGTTATCAGCTTAAAGCCCAAAAATAGTTGGGTGCTGATAAACCGGTTTTAACAGGCTCAACAAGTCCAGTAGCTTGGACAAAAACAAGCAAAGTTCAAGAAGGCTCTGCTCACAGGGTAGGGAAAATGCACATGTACATTGTACATGTAGTTGTCATTTACAGCTACATTGTCATCTGTAGCCATCATGTAGCTGTCATTTACTTGGAGAAAGGCACAGCTATAAAAGGAGTGAACTTCTAAACATAATATACCAGGAGATTAACATAATAATACCATAGAGGACAAATTAATCCCTAATTTCAACTTAAAATTTCACACATAATTTGTAGTGTTTCATATGCAAACGCTGCCTATGCGCAATTAAAATAATGTTCATCTGGATCGTAATTTGCTCTCCATAATGTTAATGGGTTATGAAATAGTGACTCTTGAAATTAGGGATAAATCTCACTTGTTTGTCAAAATCTACATAATTACTTAAATTTTGACAAACACAAGTTAAATTTATCCCTAATTTCACTTGTCCCCATTGAATTACCTATACTAATTAAAAACAAGATTGAGTACCCCGCTAATTAATAAGCACACCAATAACCAAATGTTGAGGGATCCAAATATCTAAGTAGGAGGTTCAGTGTCCAGGACTGTGCAAGGCAGTGCTTGAGAGCTAATGGTCACTAGGAAACCCTGGAAACCACCAGCCCAATGAGACCAACTTAGGAAATGTCAATAAAAAGTTTTGAGGTTATGAAAAATCCAGGTCAATCAGGTTAATTACTGGAAAGAAATGTATTTTGCTTGGTCTTAAATTAAATATTAAGTAAAAAGTTTTATTACTTTAATACTTACAAAATTTCTTTGCATACTTGTACAGCTCTTTGTCATGTTTTACATTTTCACTGATCACCATGACTGTGATTGCATGTTTTCAACTTCAGTTGAAAATTCACAATTGTATCTCCAGTTTCTGTTTCCTGTTAATTAAATTGAAAGAAATTAAGTGTATATAAATACAATACAGATACATTTATTTTCATGCATTTAATAACAGTAAAAATCATTTTTCACTAAAATGTGCTGGAAACCTGGCTGCAGACAGGACGTGGAACGAGGAATACGGTACTTCCCAGATTAGTGCACAATTTGCTACACAAATGTTTTCAAATGCCAACGGTTAAGTTCTTCATGAGAAGTAGTTAGTCATTAAATTCTCGTAAATGTTAGTACCCTGGGTACCTGCAGAGGTTCTATTATACCTCTCGGCCGTCTCTTCATCTCTCTCGATCTCTAGTAGTTCTCCAAGCAAGTCCTTCTGGAACCAGGCCCAGGAATGCTATTATTAGCTAGTAGTAAGTAGGCCGGGATGTAGGGGATTAAAGAAAATCGCTTCGTACTTTCGCGATTCGTGTGATATATCATTTAAAAACTTTGCCGCTATAAAATGATATAAAACCTGACCTATACCAATCACTTCATTAAAATAATCACTATTCAAGTTCAAATACAACTACACTCTACATGTACATCGATCAGTAGACAGTACACCATTGTGCAAGGATTGAACCCGCCCGGTGTTGAAGCCTTTATAGTTATACACTCCACCGTTTATACAAATCACATAAATTTAATGATCCCATCTTACCTCCTTTGTTTTCTAAGGCTTGCTCCACAGGCTTGCCTTTTCTTGAAGCCATATTATACAGATATTGTAATAATGTAAAGAGATCCCACGCCAACTTGTACCGAAAAACCGTTGGTAAAATAATACACACAATGCAATGCAAACTTTGCAAATCAATCCCATAATGCACCAATACATCCCATAATGTAATGAAGCCTTCTTGGCAGCCATTTTGAAAACGAGTTCGGTTGGAGTTATACAATGTTGGATATGGATTCCAAATGGCATTGAAAATGAAGGTAATCAAGGCTTGGAAACCGATCACTCAAGAATTTAACATTTTAGTGATGCATTTAACATAATATGGCGGAGTATTGGACCGATTCCGGTACCAATGAGTCGGAGAGTGGCTGGCTAGTTGTACGGGTTGACAGTGACAGTGTAGACACGAGTTTTCCTTGAAATTCAACATCCAAACTTCCAATGGCACTTTGAAAGAAAATATATGAGACATTCAAATTGTATACTTCAAGCTCATCCAACATCTCCAACTTCACGACTAATACTATTGGAGTATTGCCGCAGAAAAATGAATTGGTATTGACATAATTGTGACATCAACATTTACAGTATGGACTATGGTGCAGCTCTACAGGTACGGTTATTTGGGCTCTTTATTTTCACTTGTGAATGGTTCTTACATGGATCTCGAGTATGAGGTTAATATATGAACACATCCAACATTTTAAACGTTCTTTTAAACAGGTTTATATTTAATTGAAGAAGGCAAGCTAGGCCATATTTACATGCACATTGTAGATCGACTAGCCACAAAAACGTTTTCACATGAATGCGAGACTGTAGATCCACAGATCCGTACTAAATACAGATAAAAACTTAAATAAGGTTTGGTTGTACGTAAGCTAGCCAATGCATGGTTCTAATAATAAATGTAGTTATTATTAATTTGTGCACATATATATATACACATCTCATTTGAAATAATGTTGTATTTCATTTGCTAATGCAACAATCAATGTTAAGCCCGGGGGGAATTTGACAGACAGGGCTACCCTGATGATGGGGATTTTGACATACGCTACCTGGGGTTATTTATTAGAAATAAGGAAGGGACTGAATTGCAGAATACGTTGTACCCTGCAACTATTAGCCTAAGGAAGACAGGGCAGATATTTGGAGCAGTTCCACATGAGAAAGAGGATTATGGAAAGTTTGAAAATGGAAGCTACATGTATAGAGAAACTTAAAGGTTTCATGAATTCTGGATACCTCAGGGTTATATAATATAGCATTATTAGCTACATTGTTTTGTTGGCTTCACCTGGGGGAACCCAAAGTACATGTAATATTAAAAAAATATCAACACTTACACCTAATTCGATACTGGTAAATATTAGGTTTTTGGGTGGTAATTGTCAACAAATACCACTACCAATGTTAAATATAACTTTTAAAATGTTCTGCACTTATAATATTATCAAGGAGGGTTAACTAAAGCTTGTTAGAGCTGTTCTAAAACTTTCATATTATAACAATCGTTGTTAGGCAATTTTGCATGTGTAACGGCCGTTACAAATGATGTGACGTCCATAACACTGTTTTTTATCCCCTCTGCCAAAAGTAAAGAAGGTGATGATGATAAATGGCACTGAATAAATAACTATTGACTACCTGCTGTACATACTTAAAATCATAAAACTAGCCTGGTGTACATTTGTACCTTCTCATCTCACAGCAATTTAACTTTGAAGATTTCTGTTGAAATATCATGTCTTTTATTCTAACGTCCGTAGCGCTCACTAATTGCCTTCAGTTATAAATTTCGTCTAAAGACTTGAGCACTTTCTGATTCCACTTAAATTGAACCTCTCACTACTTTCTCATTTTAAGCAAGAGAAAAAGTAATAACTCCTATGGCTTACTACACAGGAGTAAATGCCAAAAAGTAGTGTCTGAATGTAACACCCATAACAAAGAATTTGATATTTTTGACCAAACATGTTTTTTCCGAGGGTGGGGAATTTGATTTTTTTTGGGGGAGAAAATGTCAAATTCCCGCTCCCCCTCCCCTGGAGGTGCATAAATATTATATGCTGGTACTTCTTAATTAGCCAAGGCATACATGTAAATGTACTACAGAATCCAACAATAGTATTATTATTAGTTTTTGTTGGGTTAGGTTATGAGACTCTTTGACTGACAATCAGCTAAATATAAATAATAATATCCAAATGTGACTTGTAACTTCCTCTTCACACTTCAACAAGCGTGGTACTGTATTTTTTAGAATTTACTTACGTTTCACATTATATTTGCTAGTCCACCCCTTCACTTACATGTACATTAGAGCTACATGTATTTCATGCATTAATTAGGATTTTATAGTCGCACTAAACACTTAAATCATTTCTCAAGCCTCTCCACTTTATACATGTATAGGGATTTTGACAGTTTCACAATTTGTTAACCTAGCGCTAATGGGGACTGGCCTATATAGCCTGTTACACCAGACATTTTTTTCCACTCATAAATTCGAAGTAAAAGAAACGTCTGCTTACCAGAGCGCTTATTATTTAAGCCTCATTGTGTTATGAACCAATCAGATTTTACCTTCCATATCCCTGAACGTCACATCTTTACATGTAATGTTACATTTAAAAGGTTCTGACAATGACATTTGCCACTGACCAATCACTGGGGACTGTTCCCACGCTCGAGACAAAACCAATTTGTACATTTCATGTTTCATTATCTCATACTGTATGTTTAGCCTCCCAAAGCTCAATGAACTTCAATGAAAGCTACATGTACATGTATATATTTACAAACAGCAGAAATGGATTGATTCAAATTTTGGCTTTGGAGACTTAACTGATTTGGTAACATGATTGTTTTTATATATTTGCACTATGACACCAACGAGGTGAAAATTTGCAACTGTTGCATGTCACGCCAATTAAAAAATTCTAACAATAGCTCTCATTGGCCAGAAAAATAAAACAAATATGCTGATGCCGTGCTTGCATATTGCAAACTAATTACATGTAAGCTCGGATAAACAGACATTTCTTTTTCTTCGAATTTACGAGAGTGGAAAAAAAAAACGTATGGTGGAGCAGGCTAAGATTGGCCATGCCAGGCAAGATATATTGGTTCTACATCATTATTCCCAATACCGTACCAATCAGCCTGGTATCATTATTTCAATACTTTTATAATTTTGCTTATTAGATCCCATGCTGGAATATCAAGTCCTGCTTTGTCTGTTGATCCTTGCAAATTTTCACTGAGGTTTTCTTTCACAATTATTCCTGATATATTTTCGTTTTCGATTCATTCCTACCACTCCATGGCCAGATTCCCCTATTTCAGCTATAATCTTTGCCAACACCTGTTCCAGCTTCTTTCAATCTCATCCATGAAAAATCCCATCGGCCCATTCCCTTGTCCGCCACCCCTAAGGTTGCGCATTAGACTCCTGTTTGGGTGCGAATACCCACACTTAACCCACAAAAAATACATTCAACTGCCTGGCACCCCTTAAGCTGCGCATTAGACTCCTGTTTGATGTCTGGGTGTGATTACCCTCACTAACACAACAATGCAACTTTAGAATACCCAGCCACTAAAATCTGGGAGTCGTAACTACTGGTTACTTATACTGAAAGGTAAAAAGATAATATAAATCAGATACAGAATGGCCCAGATTTTGACTTCAAATTTCTCTGCAAAATAAATTCTGATTTTCAAAATTTTAGTGGCCAAGAAACTATTCACCTGTGAGTTTGATAAGTAATATACAGAATGAGAGTCAGTTCTGTATCTTATTTATAAACTTGGGCTTAACATCGATAGGTACATTATTTGCAGCCCGGTGTTTCATTGATGACATATGGTACAGTTAGTTTTCAGATATCTACTGTATACAATGTATATCTAAATTAATGTAATAAATATATATATATATATATATATATGTATATGTATATATAAAAATCTGCTACATGTAACTGAATCATATATATATCATATTTTATATGTAATGGGTTTATAGTTTTTGGATAGTCTATCTGAATACTATCCAAATGTTTTAAATGTAGAGTTAGTTTTCAGATATGTACACTGTACATCTAAATGTTATCTGAACAACAGTTAGTGTTAAGATACTCTATCTGAATCATATCTTCTATTTTATATGTAATGGGTTAGTTTTCGGATAGTCTATCTGAATACTATCTGAATGATTTAAATGTAGAGTTAGTTTTCAGATATTTATCTAAATGTTATCTGAACAACAGTTAGTGTTAAGATACTCTATCTGAATCATATCTTCTATTTTGTATGTAATGGGTTAGTTTTCGGATAGTCTATCTGAATACTATCCGAACGTTTTAAATGTGGAGTTAGTTTTCAGATACCTATCTAAATGTTATCTGAACAACAGTTAGTGTTAAGATACTCTATCTGAATCGTATCTTATATTTTATATGTAATGGGTTAGTTTTTGGATAGACTATCTGATCACTATCTTTCAAATCAGTTAGCATTCAGATAGACTATCTGTTATCTAACTTTTTAGCAGATATTGTTTAACTAGCAAAAAGATATTAATAAGATAAGTGCAGACTATCCGAAAAAAGCTGCAGATAGTAAAAAGATATAGTTTTTTGGATGTTGGATAGCTTCAGTTAGTTTAACGATAGGAATTAGATAGTAAAAAGATAGGTTCGTTTTCGTAAGGGATGCTATTATTTGTTTTTATAATATAGATACGATAGTACGCGCGCTCTGATTGGCTAAGAAGCCATGTTTTATCAGAGTATATAACATGGTTAGCCGTGTTATATAGTTTTCAACTGGCGGTTTCCTTTCATCGCGCGCGTAAATCTATATTATAAAACAGATAAAGAAGCCTTAAATCCATATTTTATACTATCATAAAACAATCTGGTCATTTGCGAACACTCTAGAACTGTTGAAAGCACGCGCCTTCGGCTTGTGCTTTAACATTTCTCTCATGTTCTCAAATGCCCATCGTGTTTTATGATAGTATAAAACATGGCTAAGGCTTCTTTATTTGTTAAATAATATGACCTAAGAAATTTACTGAAAAAGACAATCAGATGTTCTCTCAACTGGTGCACCGAGTTTGTTTACTTCTTCGACTGTTTGAGTTTGAGCTAATGACAAGTGAAAATCCTTTAAGTGTGCGTTTGACAGATAATTTAGCTTATCAAATTGAACAGCCAAATCTAAAAAAAAAGGCTTAATAATCGACTGGAGCTTAGAGAGAATGGCTATAATTAACCTGTGAAAAAAGTCAATTTCTGGTACATTGACACTAGCAAAGAGCGAAGTTTGATTTCAGGCAGTTCATCGAGCACAACTGAAGTCAAACAAAAAAACAGTTGTCACTTTGCTGTTTTATTTTAAAAGACAGTAACTGATAATACGTCTCAAAACAAGAAAACTGAACGACGCTGTCGCAGCTGGAAATGAAATTCCAAGTTCTTTAAACTTTATAGTACAAGAAAGTATTTTTCTTTAGGTATTAACTTGAACAAGATAATTTGAATCAACTGCTCACGGCAACGGGTCACATGCGACCGAGTTGCCAAATATTTCAATGGCTTAAAAAGAAAACAATTAAAAGAAATTTTAAAAGTCAACTTGGCTTACTTTGTTGGTATTTTGTCCTTGTATAATGTCAGCTGTTCCTGGGCAGTTGTTTAATCGAGATGAACGTCAATTTTCGGTTCCGTTTTCATTCACTGAATCCAACTTTCCTCGTCTGTCAACTGCATGTTCACTCGAAGACTTGAAAATCACTTTGAACTTTCTCAAATCACCCCACTATTCGATTACCAGAGGCACAGATGACATTCCTGTTCATTTCTATACCAAACTCTTCAATTTTAGCCACCAAAAGCCAGGCATTTGCCACCGTAAATTTCCGTAGCTTTGTAGTTTTCTGCACCCGCTCGGCGACCTGTAACAAGCTTCAAACCGGGGGGCACCGCTTGCATAATAAAGGGTAGGTATGTGAGGTGTTGTATTCAGAGCCCGACCCGGTTTGCAAAAGAATAATAAAAGGTATGAGTTCTTATTAGCCAGAATTTCCATGAAATTTAGGAAAATCAACCCGAATTTATAGATGATTTGCTCCAAAACAAGACTTGGTTTGCGAAATTGGGCTCAAACCTAGACACAGTACGCCGCACATGTCACTTACGTCATGTACGTGAGTGCCCCCCCCGAGTTTGAAATACCACTCCTTGGAGTTTGTAATTTCACTATTACGTCGAAATACCACTCCTCTTAGCCAATCAGATTGCAGAAATTTCGTAGGTCATGTTATAATTATTAAAATTGACTGCGTTGTTGGATTCCTGTCGTTATTATAATAGTAAAAACATCCAATCAAAGGCTAAACTGAAAAATACCACGTAGACTAATTTAATATTTACCGCTTATGCGAAGAAAAGTCCTCTGACTATAATCGGGTAGAGCAAAATAAGGAAACAACAAGGAACAACAAGAGGAGAGTGTATTACAGTAAACAGCATATGTTTACAAAAATAGCTCGAGCACGTGTCCCAGTAACGCAACACAGAGCCGATCCATCATACCGATGCATGTCGACTGCTACTGTTCCCAGTTTATCTTAAACATTACTGTTTCTGTTAGAGGCAAAAGGTTTAGAATAACCTTCCAAAGCCCTAAAAGATTTTGTACGTGTTGCCGATGTTCAATTTGTTTTATCACAGTTGGAATACGTGAGGTTTCGGGATGAACTGTTAATTGACCTTCCATGTTGTCAATCACTTGCGGAGCAACTTTATTATACCCGTCTTTAAAATCAAGAAAAAATGAAGTAGAAGTTTGCAAATGCCATACTCTTGAGGTAAGTTGTTTTCCAATTCTCAGGTTTCAATTTAAGTTCGATATTCACTTCCTAAGTTAGATTTGTGCTCGGAATCTGCAAACAGTCGGACAATAACAAAGAGTTAATTATTCAATTGTCTCGAATTTTATTCAAAATTTCTCCAAATTCGAGGGTTTCGTTACCCTGGTTTCCAGAGGTTAAATGTTTTGCCTTTTGTTGGTAAATTCGGCGAGCCGCGCGGAAGGCAAAACAAATTCAACCTCTGGGCCAGGTCTGTTTGAATCTCGTTTTCAATGCAGAATAATGCGTCAGCAAAAAAGGTCTAGATTTTGATTGGCTAAGAGCAGCGCAAGTTGAAAGACCAGTGAAAAAAGTTGAAACACCAATTCAAATTACACTACCTTTTCACAAAGTCTCGAAACCAAAGATTCTAACGTTAAATGTAACCTAACTTTGTACACACGTATTTCTTACACGTAGTTGATAAAGAAAACTGCAGAGAAAGGGGAAGTTTCGGGTGAAAAGTTTTCAATTTTAGTTCACGCGCGCTGCTGACGCAATCATCACTGCACGCCATTTCGAACATCGAGCGCGCGCTCAACGTGAGCGGATTTGGACACGTGATGGGTATTATCCAATTACAGGCTGTTGTGAGCGTTAGCCAATGGCTATCGGTCTCCATATTTTGGATGAATAAATTAAGTTCAAACAGACCTGGCCCAGAGGTTAAATTTTGCCGTCCGCGCACTCGATGATCCTCGCGCCTTTTGCGCTCGTCAACGCTATTTACCAACAAAAGGCAAAACATTTAACCTCTGGAACCCAGGGTAGGGTTTCGTATGAAGCGCAAAGTAAATTACCCATTCCAGATTTTACATATGTGTTAGCTCAATGTGTAAACACTTCATGGCCAGCTTTTTAGAAAAATCGAAGGTGAGGCACATGGATAAAATTTCCATCTCGATTTTGATGTGGAATCAATATTTCTGCCGGTTGAAAAAATACGAATCCTAAATTGTGATTGCTCGTCTCTCGAACTATTGCCACGATCAAAATTTCAGCCCAAATGAGATGTAAACCCTTCCTAAATCAATATATCGGGACAGATTTTTGGAAGGTTGCTTCACTTTTGCATGCGAGAGAAGTTTTGAGACCTGCTAATTTCACCTTGGAATTTGGCTGTTTTGAGGCAATCGATTTTCTCAAAATTCGGGCGGTTTTTTTAAAAACGAACTCCAGCACGTTTATTTACTTGGTAATACCTATCTGTAGAGTTAATATGAGCGAATTTGTTTTCGAATATGGCCACGAAATTTCGATTTTGCTCGATATTTACAGGCATTCGCTCTTAATGGCTGCCACTGTAGTTGTTCTATAGAACAACTATAGTAAACTTGTAAACTTTATTTGTTGAATCAAAGATAGTTGCATATTGATGTCAGTTTAGAAAGTTAAGATTTTCTTTCCATTTTGATTGTATCGAGCATAAATTTTAGTCTACGTTGAGTCGGATACGAAATGTGCATGCAAAACAAAAAATTGAAAGCTACAAATGTACGTGTTCAATGACAAGACCTAAATAAAACATGTTTGATATCTCGTGCGTAAATACCATACGCCAGCACTTCCCATTAAGTAATCTCTATGTCGCGAATGAGGCCAAAGTTTCGTTTAGATTTTTTTATATTTAAACCAAATCAAAATTGCCGCTTTTCACCAAATATTCACAATTGACCTTTCGTGATTCATCTAGTGATATACCCATCCCGCTTTCTTGATTTTCTTTCAGTTAAAACAGTTGTTTCCCATGGTGTTAAACTTTAGATTATGGGGTAGGATTGCAATCGTCGATCACATTTGTCTGACTTTTTGAAAGAAATTGGCGAACATTATATTTTATGATAACATTCATATCTCTTAATTTGCTGTAGAAGTTTCCATTCCATCGATTTTATTGAAACTCGTTACCAACAAAGTTCATGGGTTAGTTAATCTATAACATCAATTTTAAACAAATCTATCGCTTTTATCGTTTTTAAGATTTGCTGTAGAAGTTTCCATTTCATCGATTTTATTGAAACTCGTTACCAACAAAGTTCATGGGTTAGTTAATCTATAACATCAATTTTAAACAAATCTATCGCTTTTATCGTTTTTAAGATTTTCGCATTTTACATCAAAGTAAGGGGTAGACAGAAGTACCTATATCTCCAAAAATATTATGTATCTTGGAAATCTGTTTAGTGTTTACTTTTCTTCAATATCGCGAAATACACGGTCCAAAATATCTCAAAGATCGGCCAAAAACATCCCTCTGAAAAGTGCGAATCTTTATGATGCCAATGTAGCTGGCACAATAGGCGAATCCTTGCTGACGTCATTGTTTACATTTTTGCCTCCTTAGCATAAATTAAACTTAAAGCTACAAACAAACAGACTATATCAGTTGAAAGATAATTTTAAACTGAGTAACCACCGAAAATTTGAGATTGATATGTTAAATATTTACGGAGAAATTGACTTTTCAAAACTATAAAATGGGCTGGGGGGCAAGAGTTGCTGACAGCCATACATTCATTGTAAATTTTGAGCTTTTTAAACGCTCATTCCTCAAAATATATTTATGATATCACTCTCAAATTTTCGGTGATTATGAAGTGTGACAATCTCTTTCGATTTATGTACTCTGTTTGTTTGTATGTACGTCGCTTGAAGTTTGATGTATGCTAATGAGGAAAAAACGTAAACAAGGATTCGCCTATACGCACGAGCCACCTGTAACGCATTTCTCAGTTTGGCAATGACCATCTATTGTGTTGCACGAAATCATGTTAGTAGCCATATCCTGGTTAAACCGAGACGTGCTTTCCTGGCGGGAAGTGTATTACCATAATTATGTTTTCGTTACGTCATGGCCCTCAAGAGGTTTTTCAACGTTTCCATCTAAAATATAAATTGTATATAATAAAAAACTTGATCAAATCAAAATATTAATTTAATACCGATAATACATATATACAGTATTCTGATGAGTTCGATAAATGATATTGTCAACTGATTCCATTGTTTTATCTTTTTTTAAAGGCGTTTTGGACCTTTCGACTTTCCACCACTATAATATCCTCCTATGTTATTCATTCTAAGCTAGCTGTGAAAATTGCGGACAGCTTTGTATGATAGTTATATAGACACCTATTATCATAGTTATGTGACTTATACACGTATTGTTAAGTTACTACATGTATTTCGTTATGTATATTACTCTATGTATTCTAGTTAGAGCTAATTGCCATTCTAATTGTATTTCTATATGTACTTCATTCATTTCATTCGGTGTATGTTCATAATTCAATGTTGTTTTAAGTTTCACATTTCTCTTTTCATACAAGTTTATTAACTTTGTAATTAGTACGTATACATTTAAACGAGCCTCGCCGCTCACTCTGTGAAAGATGGCTAAATAAAATACTACCACTACTATCCTAATTCACTTGTGGGAGTTCCTGAGTCCTCAAGAAAGCAAAATCATAATGGATTTTCAACAGCCACTGGAGCAAAGAAATTCATGTAAAAGGCAGCTGCAATGCAATACAGGAAATGTGTCAAAATTGAAAGCCTGTTTCAAACTAAAACAGCTCGGAAACAATTCGTTATCCTGCGGCACAAATACATCTTCATTTCGACCCGTGCATATCCAAGTATGTTTGGGTTTTCACCAAATAATCTACAGAATAAAAATGTATCATGAATGACGATAAATAACTGATAAGGAAGAACTAGCATAATTTTAATAAATTATGAGGTAGTTTGAAGTTCAGTTATTGAAAGCTACCGAACTGAGAAAGCAATATTTATTTGGCTAATAGGTTTTTGCTGATGGCGAGGCACTTATGGGTATTTAGCTGCTTGTTTTATGGACGTTTTGGTGGATTTGTGACATTTTCATTCGTGTGTCGGCTGTTTTCGTGACATATTCTCGAGAGTAAGTCATCAGTTTTCTCCTACGTTTGTTGAATGCTCTGCATTTTATTATATGAAGTGTTTTTCATCTTCTATCCCACTTTCACATGATGGGCATATTCTTTCTTCAAGCTTCAGGTAGGTTTCGAATATCTGCGTTTTTCAATTTATAGTGGGTGATTTCCTATTTTGTATCCGAGTAATAGCTTGTCTGCGTTCTATAATTGTTACATTGCTGAGATAATTCTCCAAATTGTAATTTACTTTGTTAGTCTGTATGTTCTTAGTTTGTTTCTTTCATTTTGTTTCGCTCGTAGATTAATGTGGATCTCGCTGAACCAGTGTTGTCGTTCGATGTCTTAGTTTTTGTTTAATATTTTTCAAAAAAATTGTTTCGTTTCTTGCTTGTTTGGTCGATCGAACTTTATTTTGTCAGATTGGCCATAATATAGGCCAGATACTTAGCCTCCTCCCGGCTTCGATCAAACTACTGCCAATAAAACCAAGTCTGGATTTGTGGTATTGAATTTGATAACAGATCGAACGAAATATTCCTCTCCTTCTAATGATATTTTTGCAAGTACACAGAATATCAACTTACGATCACGTTCAATTATTTTCAAGACGCCTGATTTAGCCGGACTTCAAATTTTCCAACGTTTGTTGGTTTAAGAAGAATGTTTTGTCTCAAAACAAACGTGATTATCGGTAGGGCAGAATAGGATCGATCAAATCGAACCAAATGAATGTTCATGTGAATGCTGATTCCATTTGATAACCAACGTCAGAACTTTAAAGTAAAATTATTGTACTGACCTTCAATTTGTTAACGCCGATTCAAACTGAAACTTGGGTAGTTAAGCAGCAAAAATGTTAAAAGCATTATTAAGTTATCGCTGCCTTTTAGCTGATCAGAAAATAGCTTTCCTGTCGAGAAGACTCAATCAGTTTAATGTCTTATCCGAGTGAAACGCTCTTGCGAATCTTTTTTTTCGGTTTCTCCTCATTCTAGGTTTTCTATGAATTTTACAACAATCCGGTAGTCCTTATTTCGTGTCCCCAATCCCAGATTTAAAATGGGAATCTTACAAATAGTCTAATCGTATTTGTAAATAATATTGCCGCCAATTCAGTACATCGAGTAACTGTTTGTTAAACACGTTAATACGGACTAAGCAACTGAAGTAATCTGTCGAAAAAAGACAACATTTTATATTTTATTCAAAGCAAAGAAGTATTCTTGTAAAAATTCAACGTTTTAATCGTTATCCTCAAAACTAGGAATTATTCTGCCAAACATTTCAATATTTTATGTTCTACTCAAAACTAGGAAGTCTTCTGCCAAAAATATGAACATTTATTGTAAAGCTAGGAATAATTTGTCTATGTTTTCAAAAGATACGTGATCTCAGTAATCATGTCAGATAGAATAGATCAAAGCAAACGGAATGAATAATTCTCACAAATCAG